>CATIWM010055583.1:0-22493 GCA_949671775.1 Mallotus repandus
ATGAATTGCATATGAAAGAATTTTTATATTTTTAAGTTTATAATGTTTTACTTGTTTATATTACATGTTAAATTGTTTATATATGGTTTGTTTGATTGATAATGTTATATTGCATGTTTTATTGATAATGTTTATATTGCATGTTAATTGATAATATTTTATATTGCATGTGTATAATGTTCTGTTTGTTGGGCATAAACTTCACCATCTCCTGCTTTTTTATAATGTTTATATTATATGTTAATTTTGTTTTATTAACTTTCATTATCATTTTATTGAAAAAAAATTTATTATCATTTCATTAAAAAAAACTTTCATTATCAAAATATTTTACGTTAATATTTAACATGGAAACAATAGATTTTGAAGATATTTTACACCTGATTAATTATATCGGGAGATAAGTTTCATATAAGGTGAAATGGCATTATAAAATGTCATTAACATGGTCTTTTCAATACTATTTTTGATGAGTAGTATGTGAAAATTGCGGTGAAGTTTTCAATAGTGTTTCATTTTATTCAGGTCTAGGGTGGTAACTTATGGTGAAGTACATTTTCACCAATGTATATTCAAATGGAAATCCATTTAGATTTTTTAATCATCACGCTCTTTATTAGATGGTGCAACTTTTTTTTCTTTGTAATATAAAATTAGGTCATTAAATTAAAAAGTTTTGAGTATAGCATATCCTTCTGTAGGATAGTTATGCAACTAAAATGAAATAACTAGAATATGTGCCATTGTGAAGTATGTCAAACTACTTGTAGTTCATGATGATTATATGGTGAAGTGCACATTGTGCATTATATGGGATAACTACTTGCATGAATCAATAATGTGTGCAATTATAACAAAACATTATGGATGAAAAAGATATTTTAAAACATCACATATCAATTTACAAAAATGTAAAATAATGGGAACCATAAACAAAGAAATTTTAGGTTTGAGAACAATCTTCATTGGCAAATCAGTTTCTCTAATGAGAATTAGACAGTGCTTCTATTTTTACAATAAGAATAGTAGTAATAATATAATGATATTTTAATAAGAATAGTAATCTTCATTGTTGTGTTTCAAACAGTGTAATTTTATATAATGATAAGTAATTATCAACACCATAATATAATTCAACCACACCAACTAAAAATCATTTTAGTGTCGAAATTGGGGTACATAAAAATAAATTTTACTTGTTTTGGTAAAAAAAAGTTAAATTTTACTTGATTCTTTAATAAGGTGTACAGAAACTTGGCTACCTTGACTAAATATTACTAGTGCTGTGCATAATGCTGAACAAAGGATCTAACACCTCTCTACCTCCTCATCTTCATTAAGAACAGTAGCCTTCATTATGGAGTTTCTCTAATGTAATTTTATATAATGATATTTATTTATCAACACCACAGCCAGGCAAACTAAAAATCATTTTATAAATAGTGTCGATATTAGGGTACATCAAAATTATTAAAACTTGATTCTTCATTAGGGTGTACAGAAGCTTGGCTACCTTGACTAAATATTACCGGTGTCGGTGCATTCTGCTGAATATATGATCTAACACATCTCCCACCTCCTTCTCTACCCCAATCACCACAACCATTATTCCTTTGACCACGATTTCCTTTCCTTCTTCCTCTTATCCGATTAACAAGTGACTTCCCATGAGTGGTCGTGACTACAAGATTATGAATTGGCTGACCGATGTCATTTCCATGACCATTTCCCGTAATTTCATTAACATTTATTTCTTCATTTACAATTCCAGTCATAGTCGACAATTCATTCTTTATGGCTTCTAAGCATTGCTTTAGAAATTATCTTTTTACAGGAGCATCCAAAGCCAAATCGGCACATTGGTTGAATGTATTATGAAGTTCCATGAATTTCTTATATTCATCCATCATGTTTGGATAACCTCTCATGAAGAAGATCCTTGAATGCCAATGGAATAAATCCTTTCGCCACCTATTAGGAAAATATCTTTCATTGATCTCTTCCATATTTTTTTTTTGCTATAACTTTGAATATATGGTAGCATAAAATACTAGTTCTTTCAAATTTCTTGCAATTACAACTCAAATATTTTCCATCATCAATGTACTCAACTGTATAAATGAACTCCTTTAAATACCAATCGTTTATGATTGATCTTTCAAGTACTTTGTACCTTTCAATGCCAGTCTCACCTGGTTTAGATTGGTCTAGCTCATCATGACAGTACAACATCCACTTAATTTGTTCTTGAACCAAATTAAACATGGCATTTGTAAAAACCCTTTGGAACACCTTCTCTCACGTAAAACTTGAAAGGCATAGTATTTTTTTATGTTTGGAGTCATGATCAGCTTCAAACTCCTTTTGAATCTTGTCACTTAATGCAATGTCGTACTGCTCAATAAACTATTTAAGAGTACTCCTTGCATTAATGTATCCATCAAAGAACGCATGCATACTTTCACTCATTTGAGTTGAAACCATTCCTGCCCAAAATATATCATTCAAGTACATAGGAGCCCATGCACGCCTCTCTGAATACCACTTCACCAGCCAATTGTTAGCCTCTAGTTCAAAATGTACTGTAAAATTGCTCAAATTTTACTCGAACATCTCAATTGTAATGCTGTTATATATTAAACCTCTAAATATAGTTACAACTTTATTATATTCTCACACATGCTTGCATTTCTTAGGTACCTTACACAATATGTGCCATAGGCAATACCTCTGAACAATGTTAGGCAATAGTTCTCTAATAGCACTCTTTATGCTTTCACATTGGTCGGTTAGAATGGCAATCGGATGTATATCCCCTATTGCTGTTAGCCAAGTCGAAAATAGCCATTTATATGAGGCAATATCTTTATGTGAAATCAAAGCACACCCTAACAAAATTGATTGTCCATGGTGGTTCACTCCAACAACAGTACCTAAAGGCATCTTGTATCGATTTACAATATATTTTGTGTCAAAAGTGACAACGTCATGGAATTCCTCATATGCAGCTTTACCACGAGGATGAATCTATGTATATTTCGTAGTCTCATTTCATCATTAACATGTATGGAATGGAAGAATTCCCTATCAATTTGGTGTATCCTCAAACACATCTTCCAGATCACCTCAGCATCTCCACACCTAACCTTAAGCTCCTCTGACTGTGTATATAATTCCTCATATCCTTTGATAGGCATCCTACATATGCTGGACCGCCTGAGTGTACTTGTAACATCCTCACACTTTTGCATGGCCTAATACTAGCAATATCAAATGCTTCGAGCGTTCTTTTTATGCTCGGATTCAATTTCCTTTGAGCAGACATTAATATGGTCATATCAGGATTCAGGTCATGGTCGTGTTCATTCTTGATTGAGCTTACAACCCAAACCCCATCTTTTCTCATAGCATTTAAATGGGCAGGGTAGCATGACGTCTTAGTTTTACGTTTAGCATAAGATCTTTGACCTTTATCGTAACTAATTGTCTAATACTTTCTAATGTAATTATTGCCCTTGTGACCGCACCTCTTTGCCATAGAGAATCTTTTCAACCTAGCATGCTCTTGATATAATTCAAACATTTATCCAAACTCGAAAAAACCATTCCAGGTTGAGGACCTATTTTGGCATTACCCGAAGGATCATTAGCATTTTCCACACCATCGGTTATTTCAACTACATCATCATCTCTTTCTACTCCTTCCACATCCGTTTGAGAACCTTCCACACCCCTTTCAAAACCATCCTCATCTTTTTTAGAACCTTCCACATCCCTTAAAACACCCCTTTCAAAACCATCCTCATCAGTTTTAGAACCTTCCACATCCCTTGCAACACCATCCTTATCCCTTTCAGAACCATCTGCATCCCTTTTAACATCATCCTCGTCACTTTCAAAACTTTCCACATCCCTTTCAAAACCTTCCTCATCTCTGATACCTTTATACTCCCTTTCCCCTGCACTTGCATTTGTATTTATTGAATCTTCAAATTCAATATCACTAAATATCTAGTGAATTACTTCTTTTATATTTGATCTATTCTCATCTGCCATTTTTTATATTTGATTACTGAATTACAAAAAATCTATTGTGATAATAAAAAATGGACAACAATTTACACTACAAAGTGACTTTGTTGTTCTTTACTCTAAATATAACAATGATAAAAATTCACCACATTAGATATTAAAATTACAGTGGAAAAAAAGTTCAAATTACAATATGATGAAGTTATATAGTTAAGCATATAGGATGAAGTGTATTCATCTCACCAATACTGATTACATTAAAAATTGGATAATATCATAAATGGTTCAATATTTCGATGCATTAATTAATATCACAATTTAAGTTAATTAATGATAGTTCTTAGTAAAATATTTTCACCAATCAAAATTATGTTTGGGTTATATTGTCATTTTATTTTTCTATCCAAATTTTTAGGATAGATTCTATCCCTTTATCAAGGTCCATATGGATTAAAGAAACAAATTTTGATTCTAGTTCCAATAAAAGCTAGAAATTAAAAAAGTGCATTTTTTTGTCTGAATTATAGTGAACCCATGATTTATTCGGTGTTTGAGATAAAAAAAATTATAGCAAGTTGAGTGGAGGGCCCTAGTAAGATAAAGATCCAATTGACAACGAACAATTATTACATGATATTTGTGGTAGCATCTATGCTTTTCTCTTCTGAGTTTTTTTTTTGGCCAACTAGTAAATATCATTAAAGAGGGTAAATTACAAGAAAGGGAGCACGATTGTTACAACAAATACAAATTCTACCACCTAATCTTGCTTTAAAGAGATACATCCAAATATAATAGAAGAAGAAAACAACTAAAAATAAAGAAAATAAAGCCACAAATGCACTGGTACATCAGTGTCGCAGTAAGAGGATATGTAATTTGGTAACAGAAAAACCCAAACCTGGAGAAACTTGAATTTCGGATGGTAGACTGAACCAATACTCCACTATCCTCAGTGAACTAATAGGTATGGCAAACCCCATTTTGCAAAGCATTAAGAAAATCTTGAAAATTGGGTAAACCAACTCAAGAAATTTCTCAAGAGAAAGGATGGCTTCTTCTCCTCTATGAGTGTAAGCACTAGGATCTCCACCTTTCAAACCCAAAAATCTCCCAATAAAGGAGAGCAAAAAGCTCACAAAAGGAGCACAAAAAAGGACGGGAGCCATAGATCTAAAGAAACTAACCTTTATGCCAACAAAACAGCCCAATAGAGACAAGCTAAATAAACAGAGGATCATTTTATGGCCATTTCAAAACTAGAAAAGAAAGTGACGGAGAAACCGTTACTAGACAGAATGAGAGAAGTCTAAAAATAAAGAGTCACATGTTTGCTTCTGAGTGCTTTCAATAAAAAAACATATGTGAACTTTGAATTATCAAACCGAGGTCTCCATTTTGTATCCTACTTTTATTCAGTTTCTTATTAAAAAAAATAAAAAAAAAACAATAAATCAACCAAATCATTCTTGATAAAATATGCAACATTCTACATTTCCACTTAAATTTTTTTTTTCAATTTAACCTTATTACTTTACAAGGAGAAAGAGTTAAGAAGGTTGGAAATTTGAATCATAATCTTTATCAAATAACTATTTTGCATCCTACTTTTGTTCATTTTCTTATTAAAAAAAGAAAAAGAAAAAAATAAATCAACAGAATCATTCTTGATAAAATATACAACCTTCTGCATTTCCACTTAATTTTTTTTTTCAATTTGACCTTATGACTTTACAAGGAGAAAGAGTTAAGGAGGTTAGAAATTTGAATCATAATCTTTATCAAATAAACAAGATTGGTAATTGGGCTAGTCTCAATTCCACTAGATTTATTGCATACAATCTCACAGAATTTCTCAAAATGAATTTATCTACAGGGAGCTCCCATAATATTCCAACACCTGAGAACGATGATCTGCCAAAACAGAGACAAATCATCTCTTACATGGATTCTCTTTTCTATAAGGCTGCAGCTGAATCCAAAATCGGCCCATTCAATTCTCATAAGGAACCTCTTGATCTTCTGCTTAACCCAAACAATAACATAATTCTTCATATTCACATCTCAGAGCAAACAAAAGCTCAAAAATTAGTTACTTTCATGGAAGAAATCCTCAATAGGTGGCCATCTCTGCTAGATCAAGCCAATGTCAGAGGTGAAACTCCACTACATATAACACTAAGACACGGGCATGATGTTGTAGTTAAGGCCTTTATTGATCGTGGCTCTGATGGATAGATGTTTCAATGTTTCAGAAGCGTTTTCATACATGAAAACTTTAGGAAACTTGTTGGATACGTTTTGTGGCCGTTTCTACAAAAAATAAAATAAATAAAATTTAAAAAACATGTTTCCTACTTAAAAATTCATTCCCAAAATCCAACTTCAAAAATATATTTATTTAGTATTTTCCTAAATAAAAAAGGAGACAAATTTAAAATAATTTTTTATTTTTCTTAACTAAACAAAATAATTTTTATAATTATACTATTAATTAATAGAATAAATAAAATTTTCAATATTTATATATAAAATTTATATCTATATATATATATTTATATATTTTTAATATTTATTAATATACTCCTATACTTTTAATATTTACACGTTTTCTTTCTTATATTTTTAAGAAATTTCATTTTGTCTCATCCGTTTCATGTTTTTTTCCATGTTTCTATTTCCGTTTCCTTTCTATGTAGGATCTGGCAAATCTGGACATGAAGATGTTAAGACCGGGGCAACAAGGGAGATGTTAAGGATGATAGAAATAAACCAGAAAACAGTTTTGCATTAGGCAGCCATACATGATCATCTGAGTTTGGTCATAATAATATTGACGAAAGAAGATATTAGTTTTATCTACTAGGTAATGAAGCTAGTGGAAGCCCAATTTACCTTACTGTAGAGAGAGGGTATGGTGAGATTGTATTTGAGATATTAGAAACCTACGAGTCACCGAACTAGAAAAGGCCCGATAGCAGAATGGCTTTGCATGAAGTAGTTATCAGAAGTATATTGGGATCAGACCCGGCCCTAGGCCAAGGCAACTAAGGCCTGTGCCTAGGGCCCTCTGATTTAGAAGGGCCCTAACATATATATATATATATATATATATATATATATATATATATATTTGTTCATCGTGGGCCATTATATAATGGGTAACTTCCATCATTCTTCATTTTCTGCCATTACATGTATTTTTTTTAAATAAGCCATTACGTGTGTGTGTATATATATATATATTGTATTTTTTATTTTTATTTAGTTTTGTAAAGAGGTAAGTTTGGCTGATTTTTTGTAAATTATATTTTCTTTTTTCAAAAACTAACGACATTGTTTTATTTAGGAAACAATAACTACACCTTAACCTTTTGGCTTCCATTATTTTTCTATCAAACTAAACAAAAAAAAAAGAAAAAAAAGTGATTTTTATATTTGCAGTCATCTTCTCTCCAAATCCATTTCAACAATTTTTTTCATTTCAAGCATATTTTTATAAGGTATTTTTCTTCACTTTTGTTTAAATATAATTAGTTAAATTTATTTGGGTATTTTTTTATTTTTATTTAATTTGGGATTTATTACCTTCAATCTTGTTAACAATACTTTAGGGTGTTAATAAATTTAGAAGCATATAAATTTAGACCTTTAATTAGTTATTGAATTTTTATTGATAATTTTGAGTGGAAATATTTGATATGTGAAATGAGTATGTTTTTTTCGCTTTTTTTTTAATTATTATTTTCATTATCTGAAGTAGTTTTGTTTTATTTTTTTGTAGTCATTGTCATTGTGAAAGATTGAGTGCTAGTGTGCTACTTCAACTCCATCAAATTTGCTTCTCAAAATTAGGTGCTATTTTTCCTTTTTTTTATTATATTGTCTTTCTTTGTATTTTAATAAAAATCTCTGCTAGAAAATATGACTTTGGATATCAAAAATGGAATAAGAAAAAAAAAGTAGAAGAGTTAATTCAATCTCTAAAAGGTGCCCTTGATAAATTCTTCATTAGTGATAAGCAAAATATTTCAAAAAATAAAGTGATGAAGATTTAGCAAGTGAGCCACTTCATTGTTTGGTGTCTGAAAAAGATGAAATATGCAAAGAATAAAATCCTCTTGATAATGCCAATATTGAATGTACTTTTAATTTTAATGAAGAGAATGTGGATCACATGGAAAATATAGAATGTCACAATGAAATATATGCAGATATGGAATTAGATTTTTATGGTCCAGGGAAGTGGAATAATGTTAGTTCTAATTTGAGAGATTTAATTGTTGAAAAAAAGCCAATTAGAGACACCATTAGCAATCTAGATTTTCCAAAAGATGAGAACTCTAGACATTTTTCCACTATACATGACACTAGGATATTTCCAAATGGAGAAAAGCATGATAGAAGATCGTTAGTTTATTCAAAGGAATTAAATAAATTTTTTTTGCTTTTGTTGCAAGTTGTTTTCAAAATCGCACTTAAGTTCTTAACTAGTTAATGATGGGTGTAGTTATTGGATAAATCTTAGTGCTAAGCTCAAGACGCATGAAACAACCAATGAACGCATCACTAATATGTCTACTTGGATTGAATTGGAAATGCGATTACAAAAGAATAAAATAATTGATAAAAGAGTGCAAGATCAAATTAACAAAGAGAGAGAACATTGGAGAAATGTATTGTTGAGAATTTTTGCGATTGTAAAGACACTTACAAAAAACAAATTGGCATTTTGAGGATCAAATGAAAACAAATTACGAGGAAAGTAATGGAAATTTTTTGAGTCTAATTGAAATGATTGCATAATTTGATCAAGTGATGCAAGAGCATTTTAGATGTATTTAAGCCAATGAAATACATGATCATTATCTTGGCCATAGAATGCAAAATGAATTGATTGAGTTGTTATCAAGAGAAATAAAAAAACACAATTGTGAGAAAAATCAAAGAAGCAAAATATTTTTCTGTCATACTTGATTGTACTCATGATGTAAGTCATTAAGAACAAATGTCTCTTGTACTAAGATGTGTAGATGTCTCATCAATTCCAATAAAAATATAAGAGCATTTTATATAATTTTTGAAAGTGGATGATACATCAGGGCAAGTAATTTTTGAAGAGGTTGTGAATGTCATGAAAAATCTTGATTTAAATATTAATGATGTGAGGGGACAAGGATATTATAATGGGTCTAACATGAAAGGAAAACACCAAGGTGTACAAAAATGATTACTTGATCTAAATTCTAGAGCATTTTATACACCATGTGGTTGTCATTCGCTTAATTTGTTGCTTTCTGATATGGCTAATTGTTGTCCTAAAGCTATTACATTTTTTGGAGTGGTACAACGCATTTATTCATTTTTTTCTTCTTCAACAAAAAGATGGAAAATTTTGAAAGATCACATTTCTAATTTAATTATTAAGCCATTGTCACAAAGTCGTTGGGGAGTCGTATTGAAAGTGTTAAAGCAATTAGATTTCAGACTCATGAAATAAGAGATGTTTTACTTAAGTTAGCACAAACTAGTGATGATCCTAAGACAAGCAATGAAGCTAATTGTTTGGCTTTATATGAGCTTGAAAACTTTGAATTTTTTGTGAGCATTATAATTTGGTATGATTTGTTATTTGTTGTTAATATTGTTGGTAAGACTTTACAAGCCAAACACATGCAAATTGATATTGTTATTGATCAATTGAAAGGTTTTCTTGCATTTCTTAAAAAGTACAGAGAAAATGGATTTGTAACAACATTAATATCAGTAAAGGAGATAGCTATTCAAATGAATATAAAACTTGTTTTTGTGAAAAAAGAATAATTCGTAAAAAGAAACAATTTAATGAAAACAATACAAATGAAATAATGCATTTAGCAGAAAAAGATTTTAGAATTAATTTTTTCATTTGTATTGTTGATCAACCTATTTCTTCATTTGAGAGTAGATTTGAGCAATTCAAAAGATATGAAGATGTTTTTGGTTTTCTACATGATTTACAAAAGTTAAAGTCTTTCGATGATAATTGTTTGAAAACTTGTTGTCTTAATCTTGAAAGTTTTTTGAAACAAGACACATCCTTTGACCTTAATGGTTTGGATTTATTTTCTGAGTTAATGATTTTGAAAGAAGTTTTTCATAATGAAATAAAAGGACCATTAGAAGTTCTTAATTTTATACAATAAGTGAATTCATTTCCAAATATTTGGATTGCTTATAGAATATTATTAACTATACCTATTACAGTTGCTTCAACAAAGAGAAGTTTTTCAAAATTAAAATTGATAAAATGATTTTTGCGATCAACTATGTCACAAGAAAGACTAAATGGGTTGGCCATCATTTCTATTGAGAAAGATTTAGTATCAAAACTTGAATACAAAAATTTAATAAATGATTTTGCATCTTAAAATGCAAGAAAAGTAAATTTTAATTGAGTATTTGAATGATTTGTAGGCATGTTTACAAAAAGATGGATTGATGATAAGGATCTCAAGTCTCGATGTGATAGGATACTAACATCTTAAGATTTTTCATTTTGATTTTTGTAATTATGTTTTTGAATTATTTTTCTTTTTTGTGTGATTTTTATTTAATTTTTCATTATGTAATTTGTACTTTACAACATATAAAAATAATTTTTTAGAAACAAAAATTACAATTTTATTATTTTATTTTGGCCTAGGGTCTCATTTTGACTAGGTTGGCCCTGGTTGGGATCAACAAGAAAAATGTTAAAGACGACAGGGTATGAAAGAAGCCGGCACAATTTAATCAAAGCAAAGGATAGGTTGGTGAAAATTCAGAAAATTTTAGGACTAGAAAAAGCTAAAGAAGCCGATTTTATTGTAGCAGCACTCATAGCTACAGTATCATTTGCAGCAGGATTCACCTTAACTAGTTGATATAAAGACAAAAAAGGAGATGAACAAGGGATGGCAATAATAGTAAGAAAAATAGCCTGAAAAACCTTTATTATCACTGATGCTATTGCATTAGTACTCTCTAGTTTTGCTGGATTTATTCACTTTTTATAGAGCGTAAGCAAGAAAAGGATGTCGACATTTCTTAAATTGGTGAGAATACTCATCCTATTGCCATGGCTTCAAGGATTGTCGCATTCACAGCAAGCACATTTGTTTTGTTACCCTATTCCTCAGGCCTTAGAGTAGCTACTTGTGCCATCACTAGTTGTTTTTTCTTCATTTGTTTTTATCCACTGAAGCAATCATTTTCTTTCCACCTCATTTGATATTTATAGGATAGATCAGCTAGCCTTGAATTATATGTAAATGAAGTTGGTAAATCCTAATTAAATTTTCATGAACAAAAACCAAGTCTTTTTAGATTTCCATTCCAGTTCCAATAAAAACTATAGAAAAAAAAAGAGAAAGTTCAATTACAATTCTGAGATGAAACTTATGCCATTGGGGTTCAATTTAGATAAAAGATCCAATGACTTGATATAGTTATTCGGTAGGATGCTTTTCTTTTCCGAGTCCTTTCAAAAAGATCATGAACTTAAACAAAATTTTTAGGAGTTTTTAATCAAACTGAGCTCTTCACTGTGTCCTGCTTTTGTTCATTTTCTTATTTAAAAACAAAACAGAAAAGATTAAGCAGCAATTTGATATCTTAACTTGTCAAATCAACCAATAAATTAACCTTCTTATTAAATTACCTAATAACTTATATTTCAAATGTCCCCCGAAAATAGTCCAAATGCTAAAATTATACAAATCCATGCGTGAAGAGGTGGATTTGAACCTCCATTTCCTTGACTCTCCCCTTGTAGTGGAAATTGACCACTCCAATTAGCTTTTTTTATTTTTTTATTTTGTCATTTTGACAATAATGACATCCAAGTGAATACTCATCAGATTATGAGTACAACACATTGTTCTACTTAATTTCGTCAAACAACAACGAAACCAACATCATCAAGCGATTTGAGAATTTTACACAATACAAAATAAGAGATGGTGATAGAGAGGTTGTGTAGATAAGCATTAAAATACGATCAAGTTACAAAATTATGTAAAGATTCATTTAATAATATATTTTTTTTGAAAAGCTGTTAAACAGACTAATAAAAAGAACTAGAATACCACATCTCATATCTATAATACTGGGAACTTAATGTGATTAAAGAAAACTTTATGGTGGAAAAGTATAAAATGTAATATATTATTATCTTTCTCAATTTTTAGTTTATGAATTAATTTTTAGGTGTCAACAGTAATTTAAAAAGCATAAATTTATATATATGATGGGAAAATATAAAATGTAATGTATTATTATCTTTCTCAGTTTCTAGTTTATAAATTATTTTTTTACTAATAACTATTTCATTAAAATTCAGTATTGTCCGAGTAAAAGAAAATTATCGTCCAAAAACATGCACACTATCGAAGACTTAAGTCAGACGGCTTACCTTTAAATATGAATTCCTATACCTCATGTCCACAATGTGGGAGACAAACACACCTCTTCCTTGGGGTTCCGTGGCACCACCTACTCTTTCAAACACCGAATTTCTCATGTGGTTAGGGATGGCAATGAAATCGACAGGCGTGTACCCTTTTAGATCTTTCATATCTAACAAGTAGTAGGTACAAGATGAACTTTTGAAGGTTGCTTGTAGCTGATTACGACATAATGAAGGACGCTCCAGCCATTGACATTAACTAGTTCACAACAATTTGGATATTTGGAAATAATCTCGCTCACTGTTTCTGTTTTTCCTCGACAGGCTGCCATGTGAAGGGCTATCATCTTCCTCTTTTCATCAGCTACATAGGCTGTAGACTTATCCGCATCTAATAGCTTCTTAACTATCTCAACTGCTGACCAACTATTTGGGCACACTGTTGAAATTGGAAAGGAAGGATTCTTGGCTATCAAAAGAAAACAGATGGCATTAACATAAACATGATAGAGACGAAAACAATGCAAAGGAGAGATTGAAAAACTACTACTGCATATTCAGGAATTGCAGAAATTCAAAGTTTATACTATCTACAAGAACAAAAGTTTTTTTTTCTTTTCTTCATTCTCTTAACTCCCCTCTCACACACACTCTACATACATTATAGCCATCTCCTTTTATACTAAAAGCTAGTCTCCTTTTCTATACTAATATTCACCTAACATGATTTCACCTATACGTCCTTTCCTTAAAATAAGGACTTCCTTTCCTTTCCAACTAAAATAGAAAATATCTCTGCAAAATTTCACAATCTCCAACACTCCTTGAAATTTTGCTAGAGATTTGAGATTTATGAACTCTTGATTCATACAAATTTCAGTCTTCAAATTTGCACCTCCTTCTTGATCAGCTCCTTGAACTTTGATAAGAGATTCAAGTCATCATAGATTCATCGAACATTGATCTTCTTGGAACATTCTCCTCCTTGACATAAAAACCTTCTAACCTAAAATTCAAACTTAGAAAAAATGAACCCAACAAACAAGAAACTTACTGAACACATAAAAGTTTGAAGCTGATTTTTCCAAATGATCATGATTCATGACAATAAACATGAAAATAGAGAAACCATTTTATAAAAGGAACATTTAAATTCTTTGAACAATATTTTCAAAATTGATTTTAACAAACATAGGCCCCTCAAAGATCATTGGGGCTCTGATACCATGTTGTAAAATTGAAAAGGAAGGATTCTTGGCTATCAAAAGAAAACAGATGGCATTAACATAAACATGATAGAGACAAAAATAATGCAGAGGAGAGATTGAAAAACTACTATTGCATATTCATGAATTGCAGAAATTCAAAGTTTATGCTATCTATAAGAACAAAAGTTTTTTTTTTCTTTTATTCATTCTCTCATGTCTCCTCGCACACACTCTATATACATTACAACCATATCTTTTTATACTAAAAGCTAGTCTCCTTTTCAGTAACTAATATTAATCTAACATGATTTCACCCATACTTCATTTCCTTAAAATAAGGACTTACATTCCTTTTCGACTAAAACAGAAAATATCTTTGCAAAATCTCACAATCTCCAACACTAATGAAACTTAGCTTGATAGTTGAAGCATTTAGTTTGTTTAACTAGATTAGTTAGTGTTGTACTTGTAGGTAAAGTTGAAGGTATGGTTCTTATTTTATTGTACAAGTAAGAGCAAGTAATGTACACCATACTACTAGGGGAATGTGTCAGATTACAACATGGCATTTTGCTTGTAAAACTTATAATATTGCTTCTATATAACAACAGCTCTGTTAATGAGATATGTGTGAGAGTTCAAGACATTTTTCATTATTCTTAGTTGTTTGTTTCTTGGCTCTCAACACCCCAATAGTGGTATCAGAGCTTTAATGGTCTTTGAGGGACTTGTTTTTATCTAAAAAAAAAAAAAGAGAAACCATCCACAAAGAAAAAGAGAAAGAAATAGTATATGTATGTTTGCTACTCTTATCTCTGGTTTTTGTTATTCTGAGTTCATTAATCTAGTGTCAAAGTGGTGTTTTCTATTTCGAGAAATTGTTCTCCCTCCTTTCAAGTTGAAAACAAAAGAGGTGTTTGTTTATGTTTGATATGCTTTGTACTGTTTTTACAAAATAGAGAATTGTGTTTCCAGCAAAAATTACTTTTCAAAATTTACACAAATGCTAAGGGATCTTCAAGTCCATAAACTGAAATGTTGTATGGAAGAGACATGCAAGTCTTGAAACTACAAAATTCATGGAAGAGACCGACAAGTCTTGAAACTACAAAATTCATGGAAGAGACAGGTAAGTCTTGAAATTGCAAAATTCATGGAAGAGACCAACATGTCTCAAAACTATAAAAATAGAGAAGAGAACCAACAAATCGCTAAACTAGAAATGAACTTGTTATTGAATGGCCATGAGCCACTTGAAAGAATTAAAAGAAATGTTGTTACTCTCTTGAATGAGAGTTGATCTTAAGGAGGAGGTTCTAGTTGTTAAAGGTCACCACCAAAAAAAAATTTGCAAATGTTAAGAAAAACATGGCTGCGGTTACTTCAAAAATAAAAGATTTGAAAGAAAGAAGCTCCAAGATGAAGATTTTGATGTTTCAAGCCAAGTTTCAAGGAGGAGTGTTGAAGCTAATAAAACTTAGGTTGATAGTTGAAGCATTTAGTTTGTTTAACTAGATTAGTTAGTGTTGTACTTGTAGGTAAATTTGAAGGTATGGTTCTTATTTTATTGTACAATTAAGAGGAAGTAATGTACACCATACTATTAGGGGTATGTGTTAGATTACAACATGACAGTTTGCTTGTAAAACTTGTAATATTGATGCTATATAACAACAACTCTGTTAATGAGATATGTGTGAGAGTTCAATACATTTTTCATTGTTCTTAGTTATTTGTTTCTTGGCTCTCACCACCCTAACACACATAGCATAGTGAAGTGGAGTCCAACCATTTTCGTCTACTTCACTGGTGAGACTACTATTAGCCTCAAGTATTTTTACACATTAAATGAAAAAGAAATAAGTACTAGAAATTATGTGATGGCAAATAATTATTTTATAGATCAAGTGACAAAAATATTACTAGTATATTATTAAAATATAAAAATTTATATTACATTTTTCCATGCAGAAAAAATAATTTGCACATTAGCTTAAAATAATTGCAGTAAAAATTTTACTCATTCCCAAACTTAAAAATTAGGAGAGTATTGAATTTTCTGTACTAAATATAAGATGAACTAGACTTACTAGCCATATTCTCATCCCTGAATATTGTAGCGTGAATTATTTCTTTGAATATTGAAGCGTGCAATGCTGTTTTACCTCAGGGACTGCCAAAATTCATTGTTGATTTGAAAGTACTTAAAATTTCAACAACTGCACGACCTAACTCTGCAAACTAAGTAAAGCGGGCTTCCTCCGGAGCTATTGGCTGAATAAATAATGTTGGAATCTTCATTTTCCAAGATAACTTTCACAACTTTGAAATACATATAATCTAAAATGTCACAACTTCAAGCAACTATATGCAAGGCCGTTTCTTCATTTTTGTTCCTTTTCTTTAACATTTGCCTCATAACTGAGAATGTGTCAACTTCTCCACTCTCTAATCTTTATCATGCAATACTTTTGCCTGTTTGATTAACACTTTATTTACATTATAATGTCCATAAATCGATGTTGTGTGCAAGGGAGTATTGCCTTCCACATTGGCCTGCATCAACAATGGTGGACATATTTGAAAGACCTCCTTTATAAAATCTTATGATCTTTTTTTTGGACAACCAAGGTGAATATGCAGTATTGTGTTTCTATTTATGATCAATAGGTGATCAAGAGAATAACCCTAAATTGATCAATTTCGCTTATTGTAGCAGCACGATGCAGTTTAGTGTCTATATATGTGACAGTCTCCATATGCTTGTAAGTGTTGCCATTAGAACTTGAATCTAACATCTTCAAATTAAGGTGTGTCTCTATTGATGACCGCAAGTGCATAGGTCTACAAGTAATAGAGTGGAGAGTAAAGTATCGTTCCCTCAAGGATTGATACTAAGCACCTATTAATCTTAATAGTAATTGTTTAGAGCTTAGAATTATTATTGTTTTAAGCAATTAATGAACTAAAATAACAAATAAAAAAAAGTACATAAATCAAGCAATTACTAATCAAAATAATAAGGGAAATAAATCATTAGAAAAGGCATGTTGTCGGGAGATTAAGCACCACATTTTCATTAAGTTAACTTGATAGAATTAGTCAACTTCTCAATGCATATCTCAGGTTTTTCAACAATCATTAAGTACTCTTTCTCAAGTTGCTACTCAACTCAATAAGCATCAATCAATTAAAATCCATAAACATAGATTAATTCTCACCATCACTAGGAATATAAACCAACATTAAACATGCAAGGCATTAGGCAAAACCCATTAGAGAATTAGATAGGATTAAGTTTTCTTAAGACATTTAATCAATCTAACATCTGTTTGTGGGTCTATTATATCTACCAACTTTAATTACATAAATCTAAACTAGAGTTATATCTGGCCATAATATAACATTCAATCAATTAATATAACATTCTTTTCAATTTAGCATTTAATCCTACCAAGGCAACTCATTTGAGAATGACTCTTATAAATTTAAATATGGCTATTGAAGAATGCATGGAGTTGAAAAGCTAAGGATTAATTGAGCCAACAAAAGAACTTAGCCAAACATGGCTATAAAATTCATCATTCAATATTCAAAATACAAAACAAAAGATTAGAATTAGAAAGAGCGTGAGAAATGTTATCAAGGAACTTGAATCTTCGAATGGGTTTCCTCCTTTAGCTTCTTTTTCTCCTATGTCTTCTTCTTCTTCTCCTTACTTGTATTATGTCATGTGTGAGTGAGAGAGTGTGTAGAATGTGTAGTGATGCCCAAGTAACTCGTGTCCTTTATCCTTTATAGCCTCTTCTGAAACATGTCATTTCACCTCCCCTGGATTTTCTCTTTAGAAAAAGTACATCTCAGCATGCTTTGTGCTAGAAACATGCTGCTCGTGATCGCACACAAGTCGTGCTCGCTATAGAAGGGCCTCTCATAAAAGGGTCGTGATTTCACATTCTCCACACCCGTAACTGAAGCTTTGGCCATAGGAACCCACGATCATGAAACCAGTCGCGATCACAAAAGGCTCCATATCACTTGAGGTTGTAAACTGGCATTCTCGTGATCATGCATCCGGCGACGATCGCGATAGTAGGCTTGCTCTACTTCTTCTTCCTTATTTTGCTTCTCATCTTTAACAAATCACCTCCTAACTCCATTTCCCTATAAAAAACAAACAAAATTCAAAAGTATCTAATTCTATATGCTTTACTGTATACTAAATGCTAATTAAAATGTATAAATGCCTGTAATATTAAGTCCTAAATCTATGTGTAATTTAACACTAACAAATACACATGATCAAGTAAAACAATAATTCAAAATCATGATCAAGCAAGCAAAAACATACATTAAGTTGATTAAAAGATAAAAAATTCTCAACTCAAAATGTCAACTAAGTTTAAAAGAAATTAAACTAACCATTAAAAAAAGATTGAACACATAGGCTCAATAAAACCATAAACATTCACAATGATCAATACAAAGATAGTAATGCAAAAATTCAATAGTCAAGCATCAAAATTTTAAAAATTTGGTCAAAATAGTCACCTGCTGAGGACGGGGCTCCTGAGCACCGAGCTCAGCTGGAGTAGTGATCAAAACATACTGACCATCCCTAATAGTGACTACCCTAATCTTTCTCAAAATAGCAATATTAAAAGGCAATGTAGTGCACAAGTTTTTAAGTTTGGGAATGGAATAAAAAACCCTTGAATTTTTTGCTAGCCTAGTGATATATGAACCGCCACACAAGGCGCCCTTAGATTTTCTCAATATATTATTCATATAGAAAGAAAATCCATGTCCTAGATGAGGAACTATACCCTTATCCAAACAGCAAAGATAAAATAAATCAGTCTGGGAGATACAGCTTGTACTCTCTCTCCGACCACATATAGTGCCAGCAATGAAATGATGCAAGTATCGTAGTTCAGGTCTAGTGATATTAGTGCTCTTGCAAAGCCTAGGATCATAATTTTTTTGTGTTGTGTCTGCATGAATTATTTCGCACCAATACTGATGGTAATGCACAAGTTCATGAATAGATAGTGCATGGTCAAAGGTACCACTAATGATAGACAAACCATCATAGAAACTGCAGTGAACAACAAATTCATTCAAGGACGAATAGAATTTCTTGCCTCCTAATTGAAAGAACACTACTCTCTTTTTGGTGTAATCAACAGGATCACTGGAATTAAATGTAAATGTGGAGAGGAATTCTAAAATAATTCATGGAAAATAGGCTCCTCAATTCTCATAAAATTTTTCGACCGCACATTATTAATCATCCCTAAAATTTTGTCATGTAATCCTATAATAGCTAGGTCTCCTAACATAATATGATAAAAAGGGTGAATAGGAAGGGAAGACATAGTGGCACGGGCCTTTCTAAAATTGGGATTTGTGAACTGAAGCAAAGGGTGAGACAAACCAGTTTGAGTTTCCGGATCAGGATGTGAGTGTAAGCACCAATTTTAGGATGACTATGTATGGATGCGAAAGAGGACTCTGATGATGAAAATTTGTTGCAAATAGATCTCTAGTATTTGAATTTCGGATCCCAAGGCTTGATTGCATTTTTTTATGGACTAAATTGAAAAGTCTCTTTTTCTTCAAGGGTCTTTTTATAATTAAATGTTAAAAAAATCAGAAGAGTGGATTTCCGATCGGAATTCCAGATTGCCGATCGGCAATCCACAATTTAAGTCGGAATTGTACTATTCCGACGCGTGAAAATCCAATTTTTTGTAATTTTTATTTATTTTTCTTAAATTTGATTGGTTGAAAATTTAAATTAAAGTGAGATAATGATTTAAATTATCTTATTTTTTTTAGATAAATTTATTTATTTATTTATTATTTATCCCGTAATTATCAATCACAAAGGGAGTTTTGTTATTTAGTTTACTAAATCACGTTGTTAGCGAGGTGATTGGATAAAAACCTAGTTAGGCAGAGAAGAAAAAGGAGGAGAAAAAAAAGAGGAAGTGACGAAAAAAAGAGCAGAGGTTTTCTTTTCTGAAAAAAAATTTTCTGTAAGGCTTTTTTCTAGAAAAAACAAAAAGAAATAAAAAAATATTTCTTTTCTCTACAGGATTAAAGATTTTTCTTTTGGGAAAAGCAATTAAAGCCTGGAACTAAGAAGATCGATACTGCAAATCTATTCAAACGGTGAATCAAACAAAGCTTCTGAGGAGCTAATCAATATTGTATAACCGTATTTCATCCCTTTTCTTTTTATCTTATTTATTTTCATTTAATTTCTTTTATTATTTATTTTTTCCTTTTTTTCCTTATATTTATTCTACTCATTTTTTTTGTTTTGTTTCTTTAATGATGATGGTGGAAATGTTCTATGCCATGGAGATGGGATTGAACGGATTAGATCCATAAAGGTCCATGGAATGCCATGGATTAATCCCTATTAAAATAACGTAGTTTTAGGTTTATTTTATTTTCTGGGTTTTAGTAGTAATTGCGTTGTGTATTTATTTTTTATTTTTGGGTATGTAACTATTATTGTACATAGGGATTGTAATAGCCCCAGTAGAGGGAAAACAGTGAAATTTTAATTTTCAGTATTTTAAAATCAATTAGTAAATTAGTTTTATTTAGTAAAACCCTAATTAAAATCAATGTTGGCCTTAGATTAATTTAGATTGTATATAATTAAAAATAGAGTTAGAAATATCACAGAATGTTTGTTTTTAATTTGTTGTATTTATTTTTATTATTTTGAGCTTGTTTGTTATTTTGATTCGTTTTGGGCCCTAAACCCACATGTAGGTTTAACTCACTAATAAAATAGGTATTTAAAATGAAATTTATATTTAATTAATTAACTTAAGCCCATTAGGTTAATTTAGATTTTAAACCCATTTTTTAGTTAATTAAAATTAACTTAGACTTAGTTCAGCCCATGAATAAAGTCTTCTTCATAATTTGTAGACTTATGATCATTTCATTTAATTAAAATTAATTCGAATTAAGCCCACTAATTCATTTCTTTTTTTTCTTTTTAAAATTTAATAGATTTAGGCCCATTTTCTTTAAAATTAAAATAAATAGATTTAGGCCCATTTTCTTTAAAATTAAAATAAATAGATTTAGGCTCACTAATTATCAAAATGTAAGTCCACTTTTAGTTACATTTCACTTGTAAATAAAATATGTAGATTTAGCTAACTTAAATTAAAATCAAATGTAGTTTAGATTTAGGAAAATTACGCTTTGAATGCATTTGTTATGTGCTTTTTCATGGATTGGTTGCCTTAGGGTTAGATGGATGTTAAATTAGGGTTTAATGAAATTGCAAGTAATTAGGGAATAAGATGATAATTAATAAGATAATTCTAAATGAACACAAAACTAAAAGAAGTTGGTATTCTGTATCCAAAACTCCTGGTTGTGGTGCTTGCTTGTATTAGAGAATCGAGTTACCACCACCTTCGAATTGTCCCAGTTATTACCCTGGGTGGCGACTCCTCATCTCCACACCATGTCTTTGTGATAGTGGTTAGTGTGTTCCCTAAAGCCCTGAGCTCAAATAGTGCCGCAGTTGCAATAAACTTGGGTTCGTGCTAAATCCCGCCATCTACAGTAAGGAAGATAGAGTCAAAGGCACAATGGCTCGAGTAGTACGACAAGGTGGAGGCGATGTTGTCGCTCGAGTCCTTTTTCTTGCTGAAGATGAAGCTCACCCTGAGTCTTTAGATTTTCCCATAGTGGAGAGCAAAAAGAAAAGAGAAATGTGTGATGAAGAAATAGAAAAGAAAAAGGTCTGACAGGAGTTGAGAAAAGAGAAAAGAAATTAAGAAGAAAGTGTGAGAGAAAATAGTGAAAAAAGAAAAAGAAAAGAACTGAAAAGAAAAGATGGAGGCTGGGGTAAGAAAATGAAGGTGTAGATAAGAATAAATAGTACATGGGTTTAGTACACAGATTTACAAAACCGTGTTGACTTTTATAAAATGCAGGTGCAAGTTAGGCCATGGTATTTATTGCCGTGACATGTGCCCATGGGACCTACTATCAAAAAGTTTTTATGTGACACGACATTTAATGCCTTGTAAAAAAAATTAAAAACCGTGTTGTGGTAGTGGGTCACACGACATGATGACATGTTTGGAAGTATGTGACATGGCTTCATGTCGTGTGACATATTGGGTTGCACGACTTCAAGCCATATGTTATGTGGTTTTGTACAGCTTGAAACCATGCTTGGGTGAGTATGAAGCCGTGTTATGGTGGCTTGCACGACTTGAAGCTGTGCTTGGTAGAGGATGACACGGCTTCAAGTCGTGTCTTTATGGGCAGTAAATATCACAGCTTTGAACAAGCTATGGACTCAAGCCGTGCAATATTCTGTGAAAATTTATGTTGTAGAGACACGGTATAGTCATGACCTGTCAATCTCGTGTCACAAAACTGTGTTAATTGCACAAATATATTAGTCAGTGTTGCGTACCTTGACACAGCCTAGACACAGCCATGTATAACCCGTGGGATCACAACTTTGCTCCTAAAATCTGTAAGCCTCTGTTTAGCAATTCTCAACCCATGAAAGAAAGATAGAGTAAATAACAAACTGAAAATGAAAATTAAATTAAAATAAAATAATATTGAAGAGAAAATCAATTGGGTTGCCTCCCAATTAGCGCTAGTTTAAAGTCAATAGCTCGACTATCCCTTGATGAATTCAGGGTGTTGGTTCCATAAGTGTGCAAGAGACACTCTTCAGTTTAATTTCCTCTATAAAGTAAGGCTTGAGACGTTGCCCATTGACCTTGAAAGCTTTATTTGCTTGGTTGACAAGTTCAACT
>CATIWM010055600.1:0-27274 GCA_949671775.1 Mallotus repandus
ATTTGAATAATTGGTGATGAAAATTATTTTAATTATTAGTTTATAAAAGTGGGTTAATTTTATTTTAATAAAATTATTTTATTGTGTGTATTTTAAGATTTAGAGAGAGAAATTAATTTTTATGTAGTATTCTTCTATTATTATTATTATTTAAAAAAAAGGGGACAGCAGGACAAGACAGCAGCTTTTATATATATATAAAAAAAAAACACGCCGCATTTTTTTTCTCCTTCTTCTTCTTCTTATACCATTTTTCGTCCAGCGCCGTTTCCGGCCACCTTAGCAGACGATGTTGGTCTCTTTTGAAAGCTCGTTATCTGGGCTTGTCAAATCTTCAAACCGTTTTGAGTTTGGACTCCGGTAACTACTTTTATCAATAATTCGATTTTGAATATTTAGAGTTTTTTTGTTGATTTGAGCTTGAATTTGATTTTATTTGAGATAATTGCTTTAGGACTGATTGTTGTAGAGATTGTAAGCTATCCAAATATGATTTTTATTTATTTTTCTGAAAATTTTGAATTTTTCCGAGTTCGGGTTACTGTTTACGGCACTGTTCCGGACAGTCTCGGGTCGGAAAAATTTTATATTTTTAATAAATTCTTTGTAATATTTTGAACAAGCTTTGTGAAGAAAGTTTATTAAAATTATGTCTAGAATGTTTACTATGAATTTTTGAATGTTTATGTGAAAAATGAATTTTTGGAAAAATTAGTGAATTTTATATTTTTGTTGAAATTAATGTAAATTAATATGTTTTAGATAGTATTTGAGTAATAAATGGTATAAAAATAATTTTTATGAAATATTTCCTATTTCTAGTTAATTATTAATAATTTTAGAAAAATATATGAATAATAAGTTTAATTATTATTTTAAGCTTAATTGAGTTATTTGTAAATTTTATAATGTATTTAAGTAATTTAAATGATTATTTGCAATAAATGTTAATTTAATTATAAGGTTTGAATTATATATGTTTATTAATAAAAATTTAAATATAAGCTAGAATTTTACTATTTAATTGAAAATAAATATATTTCATAATTTATTGTGGAAATAATTTGAATTGTGGTATTTAAATGAGATTTTATGATTTATTGAAAAATTGTATTATTTTATGGATTATTGTGAATTTGGAACTCGGTCGGAATTATGAGTAGTTTGGAAGTCCGACCCGAGTGTGGTTTTGTGTAGAATATTCGAAGTGTATTTTCTTGCAGGGTCGACTCTACTTTTGGTAGAGGGTTATCCGTTTTACAAGGAAAACTCTGCCGAATTTTTGGTAGATTTGACGTCGACCTATGTCGTAATTCTAAGTCTGATTAGCATTGTGTCTTAGATAGAGTCAATTTCGTCATTCCTTCATTTCATGAATTCATTTAATTATTTTACAAGCATATTTTAAATAAATATTATTTATTTTAGAGAACTCCGGGGCACGAGCAGTAGCACCAGGGTAGCAGAGGACGCGTCGGCCGGCATGCTCCACCTATGAGTTGATTTTATAAGATGTGTGTTGTGTGTGTTTAAATGAAATTTTCTAGTAATTAAAAATATCGCATGTTTAAAAAGATATGATAATTTATTTATTTAATTGCTTATTTATTCATTCTTTTTATGAATTAATTATTTATTTGATTTAAATATTTATAATCCAAATTTGATTTGGAGATAATGGTAGAACGTGCTACCTAGTGGATATCACTAGGACCACGTGCACTCGGGTAATATCTAGTATATGATATATATGTATATGATTGAGCTCGGTTGATGCATTGCTCCCGGGCCGGTAAATGATGTGAAAAAGGGATGTAACTCGGTTGATGCATTGCTCTTGGGACATCCAATATGGAATAAGTGAAATGACTGTGGTAGTAACTCAGTTGATGCTTTGCTCTCGGGATGACAGTCACTTGGATTAAGAGAGTCGAAAGGCTATTAGAATAATGGTTTAGGATTCTACCAGTTTTCCACCAACATAAATATTTTAAATGTTTTATACGAGATTTCATATTAAATT
This sequence comes from Mallotus repandus, assembly GCA_949671775.1. NCBI lineage: Eukaryota > Viridiplantae > Streptophyta > Magnoliopsida > Malpighiales > Euphorbiaceae > Mallotus > Mallotus repandus. The sequence continues at coordinate 2,024 of CATIWM010055600.1, forward strand.
GATTTAAGAAATTTTAAAGAGACTCGATATAATATTATCGAGAAAACTAAATGATTTTAATAATCATAATTATTTTATTCTATTTTATTTTAGAAAGAATTTTAATAATTGATTTTTAAAACCAGCATGCATTTTATAAAATTGATTCATTCAGTGAGGTCTGATTCCCCTCAATTTATTTTTTTTAGGACCTCACAGTCAGTCTATTAGTATTCTGTATTTGTATTTGAATATTGTATCTGAACTGAAATATTGTATTTAAAGAATATTGTTTTATGCTTATATAATATTGTGCATCTATTATTTTATTGTTAAGTGTATTGTTTTAATTCCGCGAAAAATTTTAAGACTTGCTACGGAATTCGGTTACCTTATGTATCCTCAATCCCTAGTGCCGGTCACGAACCTTCGGTTCGGGTCGTGACAATTTTTTTTATTGACATAGCAATTTATTTAAATTTAAATAACTTGGAATTTTAATAAATTTATATACCATAAAATTTTAAGAAAATAACGAGCAAAAGGAATAGAAAAAGAGAACATATATATATAACCTTTAAAAATGTATGTGTTGAGTTATTAAATTTAAATTTGACAAATGTCCATCTTTATAATTCAGTATTTACCCTTAAAAACTTATTTGTTGAGTTCTTAAATTTCACAATTTTTTCGATAATAAATATAAAAAATCTTATTTTAAAATGCACATGTTCTATTCTATATAAAACACTATAATTTTATTTAATCTAAAATATTAATCTTTCTCTTCATAAAAAATTATATATTTTATTCTAACTAAAACATCTTTTTTTCAACTATTATCTATTTTCTCTTTTATTTATTTAATTATTATTATTACTATACATATTAAAAATATATATATATATATACTCTTAATAAAAAAAATTATTGTAATAAGTTTTTAAGGTCTCATTTTTATATTTAATTAAACTGTAGGTTTAATTTATTAAAATTATTTAATTAATTATTTTAAAATATAAGGATAAGTACAAAAAAGTATCTTATGGTTTAACGCTTTTTCACTTTTCAGCTTATGATTTTTTTGTGACACTTCAGTATCTTGTGATATTTGCCATTAGTAAATTTGAGTCAAACTCACTAATACTGTTAACTGTGATGATGTGGATGTCGACAGCCACATCCACATCCTCGTCAACACACCAACAACCATGCCGGCATCTACATCAACTCATCAACATTTATGTCAGTATCTATGTCATCTTAATTAACAGTGTTAGAAAATTTGGCCTAAATTTGCTAATGACAGATATCACAAGATATTAAAGTATCACTAAAAAACCACATATTCAATAATGAAAAAAGGCTAAACTATGATGTTCTGTTTTATACTTATCCCTAAAATATATATTATTTACAGTTTGCACAAAATGTGGTTTCATGACCAGTTTAACAATAAATTAATGATAATATTGTTTTTATATTATTTAACTCTCTTTTTTAGACAACAAAGAAATAATTAACGGAACTCAAAATTAGAGGAGTTTTAATTATTGTTTTTAGAAAAGGGATGACATAAAATTTAGGGCTAAACCTATACTTAGACCCTTGAACTTGTAGACAAAATCCCATTGGCCTCCTTAACTTTTAATATGACCATATAGACACTTGGTCTTTAATTTTTTGATACTTTGAAAGACCTTGTAGCTTGTAATTGGGTCTGTTACTAACACTCGTTTTGACAAAGTCAAAAAGCTAAAGAGACGTTAGTTGTGTTTACTTAAATATTTTCTTCTTATTATTATTTAATTGGTTCTAGTTATAGGGTTTACGTATTCTGTAATTGAAATTTTAATTTCTTATGAAATAGGGTTTGCATGGAAGAATTGCATGTCAATTTGGTTTGACACCATGCTGATGTATTTTGTAATGGACCCAAACCATAATATGTTGGTGGTGAAATAACATACAAATATATTATGGACCCAGACAAATTGTCGATAATTGAGTTACAGACTTCTGTAAGAGAATTGGGTTACATAACAATACAAGGTGTGCTTTATAAAGTAGAAAATAGTGATGAGTTTGTGAATGTAGACACTGATAAGGTATTATGAGATGTGTGCAAAGGGTTAAAAAATAAAGATGATGTGCACTTGTATGTGATTAATAATATTAACGAGCCTTAAGTTATAGTAGAAGTTAGTGGAAAGTCATGTACCTTTCATTAAGGCACAGTTAGGCAAACAAAGGCAGGTGGTTCTCAGAATGGTAGGGCTGATGTGGCAAGTAATATAAATGAGGATTTTTATGTTTGGGAAAGGGGGCTGCTCAAAGAAAAACAATGAGAGTTCTACACTAACAATAAATGGGGATATAGAAGAGGAACAACAAGGTGAAGACAATAGTGAGGAAGAAGAAGAAGCACATGTCACTGATGCAAATTCAATGGATATGAGTGATGTTGATGATAAAGTATGAGCTATTATGCATGAAAAAAGAGATTTAAGAAGAAGAAAAATCAAGGTTCAAACAAGGGCAAGATTAGTGAATGTCGAAATCCTTTTAGGAGAAGTTGGTCTAGATGTTGGATATGAAAATATTGGTGAGAAGAGCAATAAATATGAAGGTAAAGTAGTTGGAGATGGGGTTTTTTATAGGAGTGATGACCCAGGAAATTGTAAGAGTGACCTTGATAAGGGACAGGAAGGTAAAAATGTGGCTAGGAGGTGACCAAGTAAGAATGTTTATTATGATCAATCATATACTGAAGTGATATGGAAGCTTGCTATGGTATTTGAGTCTGTAGTTCAATTTAGGGAAGCTATGGTGAAGTATGCTATAGACAGGGGTATACAACTCAAACTACAACCAAATGTGTCTCACTGGGTCAGAGTTAAATATCAAAAAGAGGGTTGTCCTTGGGAGTTATTTGTAAGTTATGAGGGTTCATCTCATAATTTAATAATCAAGACATATAATCACAAACTTAAATGTGATAGGACCAATAAAAATAAGTTATATAACCATCATATTATTACATCTTACAACTAAAAGAGGATAATATTGCAACCAGGAATCAAAATCCGGGAGTTAGTTAAACTGTGCAAAGAAGAATTGAAAGTCCATATTGGAAGAATGACTTACAGGAGAGCAAAATTAAATGTTTTGAACAAGTTTATAGGAGATTACAAGATAGAGTTCAGTAAACTTTATGATTATGTGGATGAGATAACCACTATTACAAGTGGCACTGCTGTAGCTTTTGATTCAAGTTTAAAGAGGCTAGGAGAAGCAACTTATTAATCTGGTGCTAAAAGAACGAGAATGTTAGGTTATGGAATACATGTTAATCTTAAAGATGGTTCAAAGATCTATAATGTAAGTCTAGTTGTGTTTGCATTTATGTTTACTTATCATTGTGCATAATTTGACTAACCAAAATTTCCATACTAGTATAGATAAAGTAATAGTCAAGTACTTAGGCCACCAACTGGTTTAAAAAATGCAGCTGAGCTTGTGGATCTTGGTTTTGAACCATATTGTTTTAAATGAAAAGGAAAGAATGATATTACTACAAGATAACTACACTAGCAAAGGGTCAATAGATAGAGAAAAGAGAGCAATGAGAATCTTTCTACATCACAAACAACCATTCAATTTAGCCAAATAAGTTAATCAAGACCAACAAGGTTTACATAGACTCAGAGTTAATATAGATGATGAACTGAGAATGTTTTGGTTGATAAACTTTGGTGCATATATATTATTTTGGATAACATATTCAACAGTGACAATATACTGCAATTTAAACATTTTAAGCAGTTTTACACTAAGAACAAGTTGTAAGCTATTTGTAAGCTTTTTGCTAAACAGTTGGATAACATGTTAGCTTTTTATTATGAATGAATGGCCATTTCAACAATTTGTTATCTCTTACTTTGTCAGTACATTCAAACTTGCACAAACAATAGTAGATAGTTTGCATATTCATTAACATTCTAATTCCATTAAATCAAACAGCAATTACACTGGCAACTATTTATCATGGACATTGCACCTACAACCTTAGCATCTACACCATTACTAGCAAAACCTTCACAATTCTTTTTTACAAAGCACACCAATATACAATTAACCAAAATGTACTGTGACATAAAACCGCAGAGCTCAACCTCACCCCGACTATTATAATTAGCCCGATTACTATGGCAATTGACATTAACAAAATCAATAGAACTTTTGCTTTCCTCTTTTCTCGATCCATCTCAGCTCGAATTTCTCTAACATTTTTTAGCAAATCTAAGATCACATGCTTCGCGGGCTCTAACATAGGGGGATCATACTAGGAGAAAAAGTCAAAGTAGTAGCAACTCCACTATATCTCTACAACTAACCCAAATAATTAGATATTACTCTATTCTATAAGAGCTTAAAATACAAGCGCAATGTCACAAAATTAAACACTAACCCCATAGTTTCTACAATCGAAGAACCTCTGACCCGGATTCGTAGATTTCTATAAAGCTCTTAGGGTTGCAGTTTCTCCACATTGACAAATGGGATGTACAAATCGGGCATGAACATCATCGATTTCAAATGCCATCATTTTTTGTTCGCACTAACTAAAGTAATAAGATTGAATTGTCACCTGAAAATGGTGATGAAGAAAAAAAATTGAAGAAGATTCGAAAATGATGAAAGAGGAAAATTAAGAAGACAAATGAGAAAGGATTTAGGCAAGCTGTGTTATATAGAGGTGGCTGTTACAGAGAAAATGACAAGATGATATTTTTCTTTCCCATCTCCCAATCTGCCTTTGTATTCACACATTCTACCAACTAGACTACTAGGTGTTTAAAAGTATAAAAAAAAAATTAAAGATTAGGTGTTATATTAAAAGTCAAGGTGGCCAATGAGATTTTGTCCACAAGTTAAGGGGCTAAGCGCGGAGTTGCCTAAAATTTAACGGTACCTAATACCCTATGATAAAACCCTTTTTTTTCTTCTTTGCAAGCTTTCTGCTCTTCTTCTGCGTTTCTGTCTGCGGCCATGGGTAAAAAACTTGAAGAAACGCCTATTATCGCCCAGCAAGAAGAAGAGTCTCCAAGCACCCGCATGACTGATAATAAGAAGAAGAAGAAGAAAGGAGGGAAAAATAAGCACAGGGAATCTGCATCTGAATCTGACCAACCAAATGAAAATTTGAAGAGAAAATTTGAAGAAGCAGAACTTCAACAAGTCTCAAAGAAAGAAAAAAAGAAGAAAAAGAAGAACCAGGAGAAAGAAAAAAAGACGCAAAGGGAAACCCATGAAGCAAAGGATGAATTATGCGAAGTTAATTGCGAACAAGTTGATGAAGAGAGAGTGGCTGTTACTGGGAAAGATGCAAGTGAAGCCAAGTATGCTCCATTAAAATCATTTTCCCAGTCCAATTTGCCTGAGAATGTTCTGAAATGCTGCCAAACTTTCAAGAATCCATCTCCAATACAGGCTCATGCTTGGCCCTTTTTGTTGGACGGGCGTGATTTTATTGGGATTGCAAAGACTGGCTCTGGTATTCTTTTTTGTACCATATGAAGTTTGATTCTGTATTTGATTTCTTTTTGTTTATTTATTTATTTATTTTGTCTTTAGGCAAGACTTTGGCATATGGGATACCAGCAGTAATGCATGTTTTGAGCAAGCGAAAAGGAGCATCAGCGAAGAGGATGAATCCCCTTTGTCTTGTGCTCGCGCCTACAAGAGAATTAGCTGATCAAGTAAGTATCTATGTAATACCTGATACTTCAACCCTTTTGCAGTGATGAATTGGCAAATGATTGTGTTCTTATAGCAAACATGATTTTGCTGCTACTTTATTTCTGGAATTGAAAATTGCATGAGAAATGGTGAAGGTTATTGTTAATGTGCAATCAACTTATTTTTAAATTAATAAAGAAAGACGCTGTTATTATGTTGCTCGGTCTATATGATATCTAAAATGGCCATATCTAAAATAACTAGTTTTTCATAGAAGTACATGGAATATGCTCAATTCATTAGAAGGAAGTGATTTGTCATTCATTTAATTAGCAATTGCCAGTACTTGAGAATATATTCAATTGGAAGATAGACCAATGAAATCAAAATTGTGCTTGTCAATATCTATGGTGGATGTATTCATGAATATCCTAAAGGTCTTTCATGATGCTTAACTACGAAGAACTGTTTGTGTCTAAAATATGGAAAGAAGAAAAAAAAAATCTAGAAAAGAAAATAATAATTGGAACTAGTCTTAGAATCTAGGTTACAAGACAAGAGAAAAGGAAAAAAAAGAAAGACTTAATTTTCTATGGAAAGCTATTCCTTAAACATGGGATTTTTGTTTCCTGATGCTTTTTTGGTTTCAGATTTCAGTTGTTCTGCGAGATGCTGGAGAACCTTGTGGTGTAAAATCAGTTTGCTTATATGGAGGAACATCCAAGGGACCTCAAATATCTTCTCTGAAGTCTGGTGTTGTATGATGATCTGTTCTCTTTTCCTTTTCCCTTTTTTTTGATTGTTCCTATTCTTATACATTTTATTTCTATAACTTTTACATGGTTGCATTTTAGTTCCGCTCAAACTGTGAAAAGCAAATTTGATTATTTTTCTTATTAATCATTGTTTTTATGTCTAAGAGAAATTTGCATGGAAATTGCAGCCTAGAGTCCTATAATTTCATTGTTCTAGGATGACACTCTTCTCCATATAATATTTTTGAACTATCTTTTTTCCTCAGAACTTATCATTTAATCCTTCAGCTAGGGCGGAGAAGGCATCATTTTTGTGGCTGTCTTATGTATATGAAGGAATTGATATCCTGTATATTGAAAATTATGGGCGGTGGTTTGTTAAACAAGAGGTTACAATGACTGATCTTTGAGTAAAGGAAATTTAGGTCTTAAGGGTTGACGAGAATATTATGATGAAATTTAGCTTGATGCTACATTTAGGAAAGAGGGGTTCACTACTGTTGAAAGGCTTTCCAATGCCGTAACGATCAGTTTTGATGTGTTTTTAATAAATTTGATAGAGAAAAGTTTGGTATTCAGAATTACCATTTTACTCACTTTACTCACTTTTGTGTGAAAGAGTCTTTGTGCACAGAAGTATATACAAAGAGGAAGAAAAGAGATTATATTAAGAAAGAATTGCATGAAGTTAGCATTGAATCTCAATGTTTCCTAGATGTCTAGATATTCTAACTTTGTTCAAACCAATCTTTGTTCAATTGAAAAGAATTACATGGGCATCATTTTTTTTTTCAATGAAATATTAAAAGAAAAAGAAACGAAGGTATATGTAGGCATCATTCTTTTTCCAACAAAATGTCAAAACTCAGAAATAAATGCATACTGATTTTTGTCCTCCTAATTCTGCAAGACTTTGTCTTTTAAATTTGAAGTTTGAGTTAGGAAAGCTCGATACTGTCTCTATACTACACATGGTTCATACTTTGTTGGAAAGTGAGAGGAAAGAATCACATGCCTTTTTCCCTTGTCTAGGGAAAGAAAAAAATGAGGACAAAAGAAAATAAGGAGAGTTTTCTTCTGGGCTTCACAGTGATTCTTGAAACTTGAGAGAAAGTTGGTAGCAAGCTGATTAAATTACTAGAAGACCCTTTCATCTCTTGCAGGTGTTTTTTTTTTCAAGGATAAGATTGTACTTCAACATTTTCAACTTCAATTTTGTTCTTTCATAAGTTCCAGTGCTTGTCTTAATGTTTTCTCTCTTCTCTATCATCCTCACCTCAACTTAATGCAACTAAGCCTTAATTCCAAGTTAACTTGGGTTGGCTATCCAAAACAATTAGGGACAAAAAATTTAGAAACTTGTGCTTGCCTTTTCCTCTCTAATATACCTCTCATTTTCTTTCCTTCATTTTTTATTTTAACACCTTGTTAATAAAACATGAAGATATACTTTGGGGCAGCTACCTAATTCAGAACATATTAGTTACCAGATTAAACATAACTTTAGAAATATTAAAAATATGAGATGCTAAGACCTGCAAGATACAGCCTTGATGAAAGCTGAAAATTATGACTTGGAAGTTAAACTTGAAATGCTAAGCTGGCCCCACTTGCATTTTTAGGCAATATTTTCTGGCTTCCCCTAATTATAGTTCTTTTTGACCTTTCTGTTCTTTTCATTTTTCAGACTTTGGGTCTCTGGTAGGCAGTTTGGAAGAATTTGTCCTTATGCTTGGTGATGAGAAGTATTTGGTTGTAAACGAATTTTTATGCTTTAGATTGTTTCTAGTTTCTATAGCAGAGAATAGATTGTTGCATTTGCTCCATTTTGAGGCCTCTTTTTTTTCTTCATTTTCCTACTTTTAAGCTTATCTCTAGGGGTTTCTCTTGTGCTTCCATCCATGTATTTGTGCAGGTTTTTTCCTTTCCAAAAGACATAAGGGAAATCTTTGCTTCAGAAACTCAAAGCCTCATATATTTGTTAATGATAGATAAATGAATTTTGTTTTTGGGTGGTTCTTGAGTGCTTATTCCTAATGCTCAAGTAACAGATGATAGCCATAGTTATAAAATTATGAGAATTATAGATGGGCAATTTTATTCATTTGGGATCTTGGTTCCAGTAACAGTAACATATAGTAATTCTAGTTGCGGACAGCTGGCCAAATTTATCCATGAGTTTTTTTTTTTTTTGGCAGTAGTCACAGATTTACTTGTCAATGCAATAAACCACATTTTCGTCTATAGTAATGAATGAATTTCTATCTTTATATTCACCATGATATTGGTTTATTCCAATGTGCTATACTTTTATAGATTGCAACTCTCTCTCTCTCTCTCTCTCTGCACTCGTGCTTGTTGATGTGCTCCGTATCAGTGGTATTGGGAGAGCTGTTGTTGCATTGTGTTCTATGCAAAACCACAGTCAAGTGTATGAAAGCTTTAGCATTATGGCTAGATAAATTAGTTCGTGTGGGTTTCCAGGTGTTCTTTTGTTCTTCATATAGAATCCTTTTGATATTGCAAAGAAAATTTTGCTTATATATGTACATTCTTTTATATTTTCATCTACATTCCTTTGCGTTGTATATCTCTTGCAAAGAAATATCACTTTTCCTTATTCTCATCCATGCTTACATACATTGATTTGCATATTCATTTGTGATGCATATGTTCGGTCTTGTAGTAGTTATTTATAGTTCTGCCTTTTTTCTTTATACTCTCAGGACATTGTCATTGCAACCCCTGGTCGTTTGAAGGATCTGATTGAAATGAATGTATGCCACCTAATGGAAGTGTCTTTTGTGGTAAGTAAGATATTGCATGTTAACCATTTGCTAAATTATCATTTTCTTTTTGTGTTGTATTTGATGTGTCTAGGGGCCTGGTTCAATTTTTCATACAAGTAAAATAGTGGAATTAGCATGGTCAAAATTGTCAAAACTTGCTTTAAGTATTGTGGAGAAGTGGCCTGCAGCTTTTGCACCTTTAAGCTGACAAGCCTTCAGTAAGATGCATGCTTCAGCACTTTATATATATATATATATATATATATAAACAAGCAGGGCAGAATACTGCTTGCTAGGGGTGAGCAAAAACCGACCGAACCGAAGAACCGAACTGAGTCGGTTCGGTTCCATTTTTGAAGATTTTCAAATTTCGGTCGGTTAACCAAACCGACCGAAAACCGAACTTTGTTAATAATGTATACATTTTAATACTAAAATATGTCATAACAACAAAAGTGGCTAAGTGGCAAGTTGTTTATTTCCCACAACCTCTACAATTTTTTCCTAATAATTCTTATTAGGAAGACTTGTTTTTGACTTGGGAAAACCCCAAAAAAAGGCAAAAATGCCTCCTCTAGGATTCGAACCCGGTGTTGAAGCAAGAGAGACGTGCCCATAACCATTCTGCCGCTCATGAGCCTTTGTTTTTTTGGTTTCTTTGAATTTATTTATATTAATCGGTTAACCGAATAACCGAACCGAAACCCGACTAAATATGTCGGTTTCGGTTCGGTTCTAGTTTTTGAAAAAAATTAAAAACCAAACTGAACCGAAACCGATTGATGCTCACCCCTACTGCTTGCTTTGTTAGAATGATTTTTGTCCATTTTTATGAGGGATAATAGACAAGTTTTTTATTTGGTGTCCTTCAACTCATCCAGTATTTTTTTTATTAGCCTATTTCTGCCTTCATCTTCTTTCTTGCCCAGTATTTCTTCCTTTCTCTAATTCTACTCCACTTTTCTAGCATTGCATCTCTTCTCATCACACTGTCCTTTTTCTTTTCCCATTTATTTATTTTTGTTTTTAATCTATTTATTTTCACCCTTTAAGTTTGAGTTACTTCTGGTTTCATTTACTCTGGTCCTTATTTTATTCTTTTTTGCCTCTTGTTTTCTTAGTTAACATTCAAAAATTTTGCATATTCCTTTGGTAAAGTGAGCTCTGATTTTGTAATTTGTGCATTAGGCAAGGGCAGAGATACTGCTGCCTTTGTGCTGAAAATACATTTCTCAACCAAAACTGAAATCCTACACAGTGACAAATTAATCGAGTTGATTTAGAATTCTTTGTTTTGTTTGTGTATGCAGTATTGAAAGAAATTGTACTATCAATTAGCTCGAAAATTCACGTTATACAGCAGTATATTTGATTACAGGCAATTAAAACATAAGAATATGAAGAAACATCAGAGAATATAGGAAAAGTTGCAATGACAAAAATTAAACAAACCTATTTTAGTGACCCAAGCTTGTCAAGCTCAATATCTTTAATTGCTGGAGGACAACAAAATTTGAGATTACCTATTTCAGATTAAAATCTAGGAGCAGTAAAAGATTGATTCCGACTGTATTTGATACTTAGAAAATACCCTCGGCTTCCTTCAGAATGAGATGGCCCACTTTATCGTCATCACTGCAATATCTGCAATCAACTTCAACCTAAATTGCGACTAATTTTTTTAGGGGTTCGTTCTCTCACCCCATGCAAATATGATATGGGGCAGCTGTTTGATGTAAACCATTCAAAAAAATCCCTCTAATAATATGAATTTTTATAATTTACCACATTAAAAGATTCATGTCAACCTGCTCAGTTATGAAAAGCTTAAAAAGACTTGTTAATTACAGAATTTTTTTTTATAATTTTAACCCTAATAAAATTTTTTTATTGACTTAACTAAAATTTCTGAGAGCTAATAATCATTAAATATGAAAAAATATACATTATCAAACCAAAAATATAAAATTAAATTTTTTTCACATTATTATGTATATTTTCCTTGTAAAAGATACATTTATTATATGTAATTATATTATTTAAAATATTTATATGCTGACATAAATTCTTGGCTATGGCACTGCAAATATATATAAACAAGATTAGTAGCCAAACGGAATAAGTGGATCCAAGAAAGGAGAATGAAAGTTATCTGTTTAAATGGTTTGAAAGTTGGAACGAGATTTGAAAAAGAGTAAGAAATGGTACAAAGAAAGAAAAAGAGTTGTTTTAAATGTTTGGGAGCTTATTTGTGTTGGTGGATAGGCTTTCAAATTATAAAGAAATTGATCTCTTTAGCCTGGGTTGTCATGTGAACCCAGAAAGCATAGATGACAAATTATTCCAACAATGGATGGTAATATAATCTACCATATACTTTGAAGGATGTGTTTTTTGGTGCTTGGTTCAAGGATTTCAAAACCAAAAGCAAAAAATAAATTTCTTTTACATTTAGAACTCAATTGAGCAGAATCTGTGGAATAAAACAGAAAAGATCTGCGATGATGTTTTGGTTTGAATTGCTACTCTGGTTTCAATGAATAAACTCCTCCAATTAGTGTCCTTACCATTAACACTTGTAAGTTTCAACCTTGGATTTACAGTTGAATAATCAGGTGACTTTGTTATGCAATATTGCAAGTGCGTTGCAATAGTGCAGGGTCAATATGTATTAGTCTTAAAAAAAAAAAAAATTTCTGCTGAAGTTGCTGTTGCAGGCATGGAATTTATGCCTATTGCATTCTCACATGCAAGTCTTACATTTCACATTAATTTATGCAGGTTCTTGACGAAGCTGATAGAATGCTTGATATGGGATTTAGACAGGAAGTTCGCTCCATATTGAGCAACACATGTTCCAGTATGTGATATTATTAATGCCCCTTTCTCATTATGTTTGTTTTTCAAAATTAAAAAGTGGAAAAAGAAAAATGGTTGGGTTTTTGATTGTAAAATTAACTTACCATTGCACCACTCTTCTGGAAGTGATTGTATTCATACGCATTTCACTTATTCGTTGCTATGAAAGAACCATCAACGTGAAACTACCAAATCGTGGTCTCTAAAAGCTAACTATTTTCATACTACTGAACATTTCCTATTGATGGCAGATTAACTTACCATTGCACCACTCCTTTGGAAGTGATTGTGTTCAAGCATTTCACTTATTAGTCTCTATGAAAGAACCATCAAGTCATCAGCATGAAACAAACAAATCGTAGTCACTAAAAGTTATCTAGTTCCATTTGCCTCAAAATTTCCTGGATTAATTCAAGTCTTCCTATATTAGCTTTCTTATACGAATCAATCAAGGTTTGTAGTATGAATATATTTTGTATTGGTAATGCAGTATAACATTAGAAAGTTGAAATTTTAAGCTTCAGTTTTTGATACATTACTTTGGATGAAATAAGGTAACACTATGGTTTTATGGGGACTCGTGGGATTTCATGAAGTTAATAACAGCAGAAATCTGATGAATAAATCAGCTTTGGAATTGTGATGATCTTCTTATTTAGGCTTTTAAATTCAATTTGTATAGTCATTCTAATAAATTGTAAATTCTAGTAAATTAGTGTTCAACATAAATGTTTTTTTTTTTAAAAATTATGATCTATTGAATCTATACAGCTCGCCAAATGATAATGTTCAGCGCTACATGGCCTCTAGATGTTCATAACCTAGCTGAGGAATATATGGATCCTAACCCCGTTAAGGTATGTAATCCTTATATGTAATTCAATTTTCTTTGGTTATCTGCATTTTCTGCAAAATTATTGAGCTTCCTTCAGGTAGTGGTAGGATCAGAGGATACAGCTGCCAACCATGATGTCATGCAAATAGTTGAGGTTTGGTTTCTCAATGCCTTGCAATGTTAAGATACTCTTTTATCACCACTACTACTGCAACACACCACCTTTTCTCTAAATGTAGGTCGTGGATGAACACCTGCGTGATCAGCGTTTGCTTGCTTTGCTAGAAAAATATCACAAATCCCAACGGTACCTCTTTACTTGCTTTTATGTTTGTCCATGTATGTGCTGTTAGAATTGCGTTTGCTTGAACCATTGGATCGACGATAATTTGCACCCCTTCCTTTTCAAGGGAAAACGAAGACTAAAATGCGTTAATTTGCAGCATTGTTAAGATTTAAGAATATATGCCAGAATTCTCTCAACAAAAAAAAAAAAAAAGAATATATAGCCAGAAAGTAGGTTGATGATAAAAAGATCTATTAGTTAGTAGAAACTAGAAAGCCCTTAACCTTATTAAGAAGAGACAATTAAGCCACTAATCTCCACTTCGTCCAATTAGGCTCTAAACACTGTTTTTATTTGTCAGTAGTAGGATCCACTTAAAATGGAAACCAATAATATAATGACATATACTCTAATATATATTTTTCCCACTTGAATAAACAAAAATAAATGGAAAGGAAGTAAAATAATGACTCCACTACTTTTTCTCCCATGTTGTTTGGTTTAGGAACTGGAACTAAAATTCCCAAAAGGAATTGAAGATGTTGAATCTTACTTGAATTCTTTGCCAACAGAATCCATGCTCTGGCTCCATCTTTTAACTTTTTTAACTTTGATGTGCTCAATTAACCATATGAATGCATTTATAAATATTTAGAAGATATGGAAAACATGTTAGTGTCGCTCCATATCTTTTGTTTAATGACATCGGTTTGACCTTCCAATGTATGCATCATTCCTTATTCAGACATGCCTCTGATTTTTACACCCATTTAGCCACACTGATCTTCTAACTTTTCTACACTGCCTGATTTTAATTTCTATGCATCTTAATGATGTGGGAAGCTTGCAGATCATATTATTTAGGCTAGATTTTTTTTTTGAAGTTCAAATATGTAGAAAATCTGGACATGAAGGGAGTGAATTGTGGATCTGAACTGACTATAGTTAACTAAATGTAAGCAAACTGACTTAGAAAAACTTAATCTGCAAAAAAATAAAATAATAATTTATACAGTACTAGCCGAAAATCAGAACCTTATATTAGTAATTTATATTTTGTTGTTTCAGATAATATTTCTGAGGTAACTGAACTGATAACCAAAACTGAGAAACTTGTCAAGGTATTATCCAAAATAACTGGATTTCATTGGTCTTCAACAGATTTTTTCATAGAGACAAATAATTTACTTCTTAACCCTACATATGTCAAGCAAACATGGAAGGAATTTTTTTATTCTGATTTCCAATTTCAGTTGCAATTATTTTTTGATACTTAGAGCAGAAACAAACGCGTTTAAATTCCTGTAAGTATTTTCTTACATCTACTAAATATTTACTTGTTGAATGTCCAACTCATTCATGGGTTATACTTGTGATCAGGAATAGAGTATTAGTTTTTGCTTTGTATCAAAAGGAAGCTGAACGCCTTGATGGATTGCTAAAAAGAAGGTAGAATATTGTGATTTTGTATCATGCTTTTGCCTAGTCAACTTTTCTGGCTACAAAGCAGCCACTGAACAATACAATTGGGAAGTTATTTAATGATTTTAACATACTGCTGTCCACTTCTCCCCCCACTTTTTTGGTGTTCTAGTGGTTGGAAGGTTGTTTCTATACATGGCAACAAAGCACAGGAGCAACGGACAAAGGCACTATCACTGTTCAAGAATGGCAGTTCTCCTTTGATGGTACATTGCAAATTGAAGTTCTAACTACAATTGTATAATCTCTTTAATTATGCAACGAATTCAAACATTGGCATATGGACCTTTGTTTATTTCAATTTTTTATGTTTAAGACCAAACTTCGATGTTGTTTGACATCATAAATTTGTAGGTGGCTACTGATGTTGCTGCTCGAGGATTGGATGTTCCAGATGTTGAAGTTGTAATCAACTTTAGTTTTCCACTTACTACAGAGGATTATGTCCACAGAATTGGTCGGACAGGACGGGCTGGTAAGAAGGGTGTTGCCCATACATTTTTCACGCATCATAATAAGGTAACTCATAATTTTTTTTTAGGGCTATTGTTTAAATTGTAGGGTCAAAATATTGAACTATCACCACACATTTTATGGTAAATGACAATTGCACTATTCCAGGGACTTGCAGGAGAGCTGGTGAATGTTCTCCGTGAAGCTGGGCAAGTTGTGCCAGATGCCCTTTTAAAATTTGGCACTCACGTGAAGAAAAAGGTATAAATTTGGTATTTTATGCTGCATTTTGTTGTATACTTAGTTTTACCTTTACATATTATTTTCATCAGTTACTGCATTTCTGGATTGAGCGGGAAGATGTTTATGTACTACCCATGTGTTTTGCACCTTGCTTAGTAGCACAAGTCCAAGCCACTGATGGTTTGTTTTGTGAATTAATGCAGGAATCGAAGCTTTATGGGGCGCACTTCAGAGAAATATCTGCAGATGCTCCAAAGGCTAAAAAGATTACATTTAACTCAGACGACGAAGATTGAATCATATTTCTTGGATTGAAAAAAAAAATAGTAGATTTAACCATTTAAATTGGTCAACAACCTGCCTTCCGTTCTTCCTTTGTTTTCTTAACCTTGATTTTATTTTTAGATGGCAAAAGGTTTGCCTTCCATATCGCGCGTTAATCATTAAGTTGATTCCTTGGCAATTTTTATAAGCTCGATCTAATAGCAATTGCTGCATAAGAGTTCCTTATCAGTCTTCTTGCTACCCTTCTATTTTAATTTTCACTAGATTTTTTCTGTGCGTTGCAGCGGGATTTCTTAATTATATTTATAATTTTCTTTACTTAAAAATAGTGAATATAAAAAAGAAAATATATTCAGAATGAAGCAATGTTGTAAAGCAACAGTAACTATATATATATATGTGTGTGTGTTAATCTAAAACTATAAACTTGATTTTAATGACGTCAAAATAATATTTTTACGGTGAAAACATGATTTTTGTATTAAAGATGTAATTGTTGTATTGGAAATGTGATTTTTATATTAAAAATGTTGGATTTATGATCAATAATGAAAACTGCATGCTTAGTACTTGAAAATGCAATTTTTTTTATTATGAAAAACAGTATTTTTAGAATTTCATATTCAAGGCTAGAGATGCAAAGTAAATCAAAAATAATAATAATAAAACAAAACATAACATGTGAACAAGTAGCATGCAAAAGGGGTTAGATTTCACCACACAAAACTCATTAATTTATTTCAATTTACTGGCCAACAATAATAATTAAAAGAACATCAATTTATCAATTTATCCTGATTTGTTGGCAACAATAACAATTAAAATAATAGAGGAAGAAGTGAAAATGCAATATTTAATAAAATTAAACGTGTAAAATAATAATTTTCGGGTTCTTAGGTTATAGCCTAAGGTTGACTAAAAAGTGGAAGCAGGTGTACTTCAAAGATTGTTATTGCAAGCTATCTTCGCCCAATTATGAAAAATGTTGTAAAAATGTAATTTATTATACTTTTGAAATGTCCTTTAATAATGATAATAGTCGAGTGTGTTAACAGATTTGTTCTAAAATTCTAAGAAAAATAAGTGAAATTGGTTAAAATTGTGTTTAAAAGGGTGTATGAGTCTTCAGTCCGATAGAGTTTTGATAAGGTGTCTAGAGTTCCCTCTAAAATAGGAAAAATTGGGGCATTTATAGACAGAGAAAAATCATGGTCTTTTGTGTGCGCTCACGCGAGTTCGAACCTACATCCACGCATGTTCGAGCGTGCATGTGAGCATACAGCTCAAATCATGACACACGCAACTGCAAGCGCAGGCACACACACACACGCTCACACAAAGGCTTAGTGAGTCATTTAGGTTCAATTCTGGTTGAATTTTTAGGTTATGAAGAGGTGAATCAAGTGTTTGATTTATCGAACAATCACTGTTTTGACGAACCACTATTCGGTTTAATGAACCTTGCATTGGTTCAATTAACTACACACTTAGGCGGTTACTTGAAGAAAATCAGTTATATTACTTAGGCTTTAAGAATAGTGTGGTGAGCACTAACCCAAGTGGAGTAAATTTCAAAAAATTTACTTTCTCATAACCCTTCATCATATGAAGAATTTTCACTCCCAAGATCCATTTTGCATTTAAGAACATAGCTAACATACATCAACATGCATAAACATAAAACTTAGGAAATCACATTGGCGGAATACTTACAATCTCCTAAGTGTTTGATGTAGACCACAAGTAATCTACTACAATGGATTGCTTTTGGTTCAACTCTTGAATCAATGCTAAGCCACCCAAATGTTTGGCCTCTATCTTGAAACACTAAAGCCCTCTAATCACCTTCTTGCCTTCAATCAAGTATGGTTCCAAGCACCTCTCTTATGACCCAATAAGCTTGAACTAACTTGATTCTACTAACAAGTATAAGAGTATACTTTTGGTATATGTTTGGTTTTCTTTTGTTTATTTCTTATCTCTACAATCTCCACTAACACTTAATGGATATTAAAACTCTTAACCTTTAGAACTCTTCTTAAGGCTATATTTATATGTAGAGAATTAGGGTTAAGTTAGATATATACATACAAATATCTCTTACACCTTTATCATTAGGAAGACAACTTGCATGCCACCTAATAACTTAGTTAAGAGTGTAATGTATATACAAATATCTAATATGTGTAGAAAATAAATGTAGATATACTTTAAACACATCTCATGTGTTTGAACCACACATATTTCTCTACACATCCCATTAACCCTTAATGCCCCATAAGTCAACAATATACATACATGAGATATTTAATCTCTAATATGCCAAATGACTTCAATTGAATAAATGAACTTAGGCTTGGTTGTTGGGCCAACATTTGAGCCAAGCTCAATCCATCAATCTAATGGGCTTAGTTAATGGACTTGGGCCTTTTGTTTTGGGCCAACTCTTGGCTCAAAGCCCATTCTATCAAACTAATGGGCCTTAGGGTTGGGCCAACACTTGGCCTCCAAGCCCATTCCATCAAACTAATGGGCCTTCATTAGGTTAATGGGCCTTGGATTAATCTTTAGGCCAAAACTCTTTTGGGCCTAGGCCCACACACCTTGGGCCATTAATCCAAGGTGTTATTTCCTTATGGACTTGGATTAATTGGGCCATTAATCCAAGTCCATAAGGAAATAACATATACTCTTTATTTAACACTTTAATTAATATCTCATATTAATCAAGTATTTAATAATTAAACTCTCGGTGGAATTAGATTTCATGATATGTTAGAATCATTACTCAAAGAATAAATCCAATTCCATTAATCTTAATTAATTAATTAAACTCTTTAATCAATAATTAGATTAATAAGGTGATATGGAAAAACTCTTTTAGGTGTGACTTACTAGGTTCATGTCTAATTGGCAATGAGAATAAAATATCAACTTTTGATATTATTTGAAACTCTTTCAAACCTAAATGTGAAAATCCCAATTATACATATTTAGTTTTCATAAGTTGTGAGTGACCCCTAGCATCGATATCACAACTACCTAATTAGAAATGAATGCATATGATGATTCACACGAACCTTATGGTCATAATTACCGTGCACTAAAATCCCTTTATTAGAAGATCCCGATATAGCCTAGAGTCAAGTTTAAGTAAAACTCTAATAGCTTTATCATATGACCTCATCTCAAGTTATTCTTGATAAAACACAACAAAAACTAGAAACACTTTCTAGCACTGAAACTCTTTCATATTGTGTTATGTTTGTCTTGGCCAGGAACTCTATTCATCAAGAATAAACTTAGATAGCATAGGATCTATCTCGGTTCACTCTAGGCAATGAATCCCATCTTGGCTGAACACTCATCCCTGCATTAAACTGATTAGAGCCACCACACACCATATACCCATGTGTAAATAACACAAGTATGTAAGTGGTAACAAACTTTTACCATTAAAATGTCGTGTCACCTTAAGTCAAAGGACTACATGCACGATTATGACCTAGACTGTGATTATTGACTATAAGTGAATATCCTTACGATAAAAAATCTATCATCACTGTTCGATCCACCCATCACATGATTATCCACATGTCTATTCTGATATCTCATATCATGTAGCATGAGACTCACTACCTCCCACTATTAGTATCACACACTAATCAAGAAAAATAGACAGAGGTGATAGTCTAATTAATATTACCCAAATATTAATTAATTGACTATGAATAATTTATAGCATATGCACTAAATAAATTTGTAGCTCACATGATCAACTCTTAATAATAAATTTATTTAACATAATGCTAAAGGATAAATACTCAAATAAATAAACACTTTATTTAAATGAATACTTTATTTCCATTTAGGATAATTTACATTGTCATTATATATTACAAAATGGAACTAGGGCACATCTATGCTAACATTACTCACATGCATGTGACATCCTAAAGTGTGCGCTTCACTGATCTAAGTGTTCAATTCATTAAATCGAGGCATGGTTCACTAAACCGGTGTTTGGTTTGTGGGCATAAATGTCCAGTTCAACTGGTTTAAAGTTCCAAAACATTATAAAAATTTAAGTTTGAGGTTTGCATACTCCAAAGAAATAACAACATACATTTTTATCATTTTTCATAAATTATTTTCATTATTGATCTGTAAGTGGAGACGGTCAAATTTTGAGGTATGACACTACTATTTTAGTTCGATTTAATAGGATTGCAAAATTAACAAGATTATCTGTTTTAATAATATGATTAAATAAAACATATTGAGTCTGTTTCATCTTGATTGGTAATGGCTACTTGTGTAAGTGTTAAACAAGTATAATAGTTTTTATATAGATTGATTTTCGTGGCAATGTTTTTTTAATGTTAAACAAAATAATATGTTTTGAACAAATTAATGAAATTGTTATATGATAACAGTAATTTAGGGTTTTTGGCAATAACTCATTCAATGAGTTAAAATAAAAGCTACCAAGGGCATTGTCCCTTTAACCCCACTAGGGGCGCTGTGCATTAACCCTGAATGGATTCCCTACATAATTCATTTTGGACATAATAACAATTAATTTTAACAAAATTAGATTATTATATTTTATATATTTAGTGTAAAAAGCATGGTGCATAACATGACCTTTAGACCAATGCGATTAGATTTTTATTTTTTTATTTTTAATGGATTATAATTTTATGTAATACGACTTGCAAGTTGATTTTAATTTGTTGTAATTATATTTTTATTAAGTAATAATAAAGTAGAATAGATTGCAACATGTAATGTAATGTAAATCAAGACACAAGATGGAGATCCAAAATGAAGGCTCAGGATGGAGATCCAAGGTAGAGGCTCAAGGTGGAGATCCAAGGTGGAGGCTCAAGATGAAATCATTATTATTATTATCTAAGGTTGACCTTTGATCTTCATATTGGATTTTAAAGATCAACCTAGATTTGGACCATGCTATGACATGTTTATTTTATTATGTTATTAGGGTATATTTATGATGAATGCATGTGATGTATGAGATGCAACATAACAATACATAATAGGATAAATAAGTACAATCCCTTAATAAAATTAAATCAAGAAAATGCCAACCAAAATTTAACATTTTTCAAGACTTTGATTGCTAAATATAGGTTTTGTCAAAGCAAGATATATTAGGCCATCTAAACAAGACAAAATGGATAATGGTGATATTATAAGTTTGAATTGGTTAGACTTAACTAGGTTATCAAAATCATTTTGGACCTAGTTCGTTAGATAGGATGAGTTGGGACATGTGAAATCAATATCCCATAATTATCCAAGAGTTACATGAGATATAATTTATAAAGTGTTACCTCTTAAATAGCAAAATTTTAAGTGATAAGCCAAAGTTTACTTAGAATTAGGTGAATTTTATATCTTAACCCACTAAAAAATTTCAATTGTTGAAATTTTTAAAAATTATATTGAGGGTTAATAATTTGAGTAAATTTAGTGGGATTTAATTATGCCTCATAAAAATATTTAATAAAATGCTAAGTGTACTTTGCATACTTATTGTAGATAATGACATTAAATATTGTACCTAACTTGTCACTGTGATCGATCCTTGAGAAGGATAAGCTGAATGAAGCTAATTTCCTGGATTGATATAAAAACTGAAGAATTGTTCTTAAGCAAGAGAGGATGGAATATATCATGGATCAAGTAGTCCCTAAAGAACTTGTTGCTAATGCTCTTAGAACCCAAAATGATGCTTACTGTAAGCATCTCAATGACTCTATGGATGTTGCTTGCCACATGCTTAGTAGCATGAAATTAGAACTTTAGAAGAAACTAATGGAAATAGAGGCCTGCACTATGATAGGTCATCTTAAGGAAATGTTCCAAGATAAGACCCAAATTGAGAGGTTTAACACCATTAAGGCTCTACTTTAATGCAAGCTGACAACTAGCCACTCAGTCAGTCCTTATGTTTTGAAGCTGAAGGGTCATCTTGAGTATTTGTAGAAACTTAGTCTTGTTATTAACCAAGTGTTAGTTGCTGACATCATTTTTCAATCATCGTCTGATGCATATGATGTGTTAATAATGAACTATAACATGCAAAACATAGAGAAATCAGTTTCTGAGTTGCATGGGATGCTTAAGACTGCTGAACATGAACAGTAAAACCACCAACTATCTTGAACATGAAACTCAAACATATACTTAAGCCAATAAATACATTGAATGGAAAAATACTATGTTTGATGAAATAAATGCATTATTTTCTACTAATATATGGACCTTAATTCTTGAACCTTTGAATACTAATATTATTGCCAACAACTGGATTTACAGGATAAAATGCAAGTTTGATGGCACCATTGATCGATACAAAGCATGACTGGTGGCCAAGGGCTTTACTTAACAAGATGGAGTCGACTACAAAGAAACATTCAACCCTGTTGTTAAAACAACTACAATCCGAATTGTTCGTGCTCTTGCTATCATGCATAATTGGAATATTAAACAACTTGATATCTCTATGGATCAACCTACTAGATTTGTTGATGAAATAATAATATTCATATTACAAAATTAAATTAAATTACTTTAAAGAGTAAATAAATTACTTTGAAGTTTGAATAAAAATTAAAAATTCACTTGAAATAAAATATTCAAAGAGTTTGAATAAAAAATAAATTAAAGTAAATATATTAAATTAGTTTACCATTTACATATTGGTTTGAAATAAAAAAAATAAAGAGTTTGAATTAATAAATTAAATTATAAAAATAAAATGAACAAAAATTAAAGGGTTTGAAATTAATTTTCTAACCAAAAATTAAGTTGTCTACATATCCTCTTAGGGTTTTGAGAAATCAAAGTCTATGTAATTCTCTTACCTTATTTTTTGAAAATTATTTACCCCTTTACCTTTTAAATTTAGTCACTTCCTATATCGGAAGTTGAAGTTCCAGTTGTGTAGAATAAATCATCATTTTTTACTCTTTCAATTTCTTGTGTCCTTAATGTCACTTTAGTCAAATTATCAACACATGTTTGTGCCTCGAATGATTCGGGAGCTATTAAAGATTGAATATCATTCAAAATATTTCCTTCCACATTAAATGCTTGTTCAATGACAGCCGTGGAAATCGAACTACAAAAAATTTATTTAGCGATTTGTACAAGAACGGAAAATGTATTTTGGTGTTGACTCCACCATTTAAGAACGGAAAAATCTTTATTTGTTTTGTTATCACCAAACTAAAAAGTAGTTGTTAAAAAAATGTCAAGTTCGAGAGATAAATCGGATTATCCTTGAGGTCTTTTATGTCTTTTATCAAGACACGATCATCCATACTAATTTTTACTTGTTCATATTGAACTTGATTACTAGTAAAAGTAGAAGAAGAAATAGAATAACTTCAAGATATAGAACTAGAAGTAGAAATATCTTTATCATACTCATTAATTAACGAGGGAGTTTACTAACGTTCCGTTGCGGATAGTAATACTTGAATGCTGATAATAATATTAAAAGAAAATTAAATAATATAAAAGTCATACGTAATAGATTAAGTATTATGCATTATAGCAAAATTCGATAAATGCAAATTGGTAAAATAAAGAAAATCCAAATAGTTCATAATAAGCATTTGAAGTTCTTTTATTATTTGAACTAAAAAATAGCATCATTGTTCACTTTTGCTTGATTTATCAAACTTGCAAATATTTATCTAAAATTAGAATAATTTATCAGTTATTTTTTTTGTTAAAAAAAATGTTCAAATAAGAACTATGAACAAATCTTGTGCATGTTTTTTTGATAGGGGACTTATATGGAAACAAATCAACTTGCAGCTGACCAACCGCTATCGAAATAACTGGCACCTCAATAGCATGCGAGTCTCCCGATGAATTGTTAATGTGACTGCACTCGCCGCCTGAAAAATTAAGGGATCTTTTTGATGATCCGCCAGATGCTGAAGAAATGGGTAGGTGAAGTAGGGTAGAACTTGTACTATCGCCTTTCAATTTTTCCTGTTTTAGCGGAGTACCCATATAGTCATCACAGAATATATGCGCAACCTTAAAAGAAAGATCATATGGGTCCTCGATCTTATTACTGATGACAACCTGAAAAATTCTGTTAAGTCCATAAATACATGTCATCAGGGGTGCAATTGACATGCAATCTTTGTAGCTGTTAGCTAGTGTGCTAGCAGGCAATCCGGTCAGATCAGCAGCCAATCGTCCAAAAATAAAAAAAGATCGAGTTGCATCTTCAACAGTGGTATTCAACTTATACCTAAAATTTGAAAAACATAAATAGCAAAAGTCAGCATATATTGTTAACATAAATATTAAATATGTTTTTACAATAAATAAATATTTTATTACCAATGTATAGGAGGATCATGAAGGACTCCATAACTATTGCACCACACTTGCTTGTTATAGCTCTAAACACTACTCCTACATTGGGGGTATGCTCTGTACCACCAACCGCCTATGGCATCAACACTTTTGAGTGTTGCTTTGCACGTGAATTTTATGTCCTATATGAAAATATTGTTAATAAATTTTAAAAGATGGATAACATGTATAAGAAAAAAATATTATAATAAAAATAATTGTCAACCTTATCAGAATGAATATCAAGTGATAACAACCGTGCAATAATGTAGCAATTTGTTTCTTTGTCTGCTTCAATATGTTTTGAAGGCTGAATCAAAGCATCATGTTTTGCTATCTTCTGGAAAGGCTGACATAGATTGAAAAAAATGTGTCGTTTATTTATTTATTTAATAAAAAAATTTCCATACTGTACATGCATAATTAAATTAATCACCTGTCCTTCATGGAAACAATTTTGGGAATGTTAAGATTAATTAGAAATTTGGTTGTTGATGTGCTGCTAACTGCAATTTCATCTATAAAGTCATGTAAAAAAATTGATTAGATTAAAGTAAAGCAGTATATATATATAGACTAATATACAAATAGGCCATTCAACTTGTTACACGGAATCAAATAGGCCCAAATTGAACCTTTTTCAACAAATAAGACCCAATACTTCTACTTTTAGTACCAAATAAGCCCAATTTTGGTATCATGATAAGTGTGACAATCAAACTCTCAATAAAAATTAAAATTTTAACCCTAATTTATTTAATATTCAAAAAAATACTATTTATAATATTTGACTTTTCAAAACCCTTTGTTAATGTGAAGGGGAAGTGGCAAGAGAGAGAGAGAGGGAGTAGAAAACAAAGAGTTTAGTTGATTAATGTGAATTTTTTTTGAATATTTTAAATTTAATTTAGTTTAAAAATATTAATAAAATGTTCAGTATAAATTTTCACTCTATTTTCATAGAATTTGGGTTACACGCGTAGAGTTTGAGTCAAAATTAGGCTTATTTGGTACTAAAAGTAGAAGTATTGGGTCCTATTTGTTGAAAAAATTCAATTTGGACCTATTTGATCCCATGTCATAAGTTGAAGGGCACATTTGTGTATTAGTCCATATATATATATATATCCATAT
>CATIWM010055621.1:0-19496 GCA_949671775.1 Mallotus repandus
GGAGGGATAGGGTTTTAGGGTTTTTTCCTTATATATATATAAGGAAAAAACCCTAAAACCCTATCCCTCCTATTATATATAAGGAAAAAACCCTAAAACCCTATCCCTCCTATTATTTTCCCTCATTTCTCTCCTCCTTACAGCAGCTGTCGTCTCCTCTCTTCTCTGTCTCTAACCCTAACCATAACCCTTTATCTTCTTCTTCTTATCTCCTCCAACCCTAATCTAATTGTTTATCTTTTGTAACTGTAACCCTAACCCTAATCACTCACTTGTCTCTGATTTTGGTCTCTCAATCTCAAAGTAATTATTTTGATTACTTTTAGTTTCTTTTCCTTAAACACAAAACAAACAAACACATCATATTCATCATTTCATATCTGTTTGTGTTGGTAATTTCTTGGTTCTGTGTTTATTTCTTTGATGATTAACATGTTCTCATTAATTTTAAAGGGTTGGTGGAAGCTTTATGGTTTATTATCAACGATTCATATGGGTTTTGCTTTTTTATCTGGATTTTTTGTATAGATCTGGTTTATATTTTTATTAATTATTTACATGCAAAATCAATTTTTTTAATTTTATCTTTAAAAAGTTTGATATGGTTTGTGAAGGAATTTTTAATCTAATATTCGATTGTTATCTAGTTTATATTTTTATAAATCTAATATTTATTATGTTTGTTTTTTATAGATCTATCTTTTTATTCCACCCTATTAGTCGATCTAAAATTTTGTTATAAAAAATAAGATGCATGCATGTAAATGAACATGATATTAACTTTTTTTTATTGTCTGGATTTGTGACTGTGATAAATCAATTCTTATATGGACTTTGGTTTTGTCGATCTATGTCTATGAGTGTTTATGTGTTTTTGGGTATGTTTTCCTTTGCTTGTGGGTATGTTTCAGTGGAAAATTGCATTTTTGCGATCTATTAGTTTTTATTTTCTATGATCTGTTATAAGAAAAGAGTTTTTTTTTTAGTAATTTGCTTAAATAAAAATTGTATGTGTTCTGTTCTATATGACTGTGTCTGTAGTATTGAGGGATTTTAAATGGTGGAAGCATAAAGCTTTAAGTTATAACTCTGAAAAGGGTGGAAGCTGAAAGTGAAAACTTAAGCTATTAAGTTATAACTTCATAAAAGAAAAGGTTGGGACCAGATTATTCCTACTCTGTTATATCTATTGGACAGTTGGTACACATAGTCTGCTATATATTAAAGGTGTATTTTTAGTATCTGTTGAGTTTCTCGTATTTTTTTTTTGCCTTTTATTACATAATAAATTTGTTGGAACTTCTTAATACCTTTTATTTATTCATGTTTTATTTTGGAAATGCAATAGATGGAAACAACCAGTGGCAGTAATAATGCCACTGGTGTCCTTGAAAGCTCTACTGCTGCTGAGGCCAATCAGGTGGAAGCAACTCCTGCTGCAACTATCCAGCAGACTTAAGCCAAAGTTCCTATACAAAAAAAAAGAGACTAAACCTAGATCTGTTGTTTGACAATTTTTTAAGAGACTAAAAGATGAGCATAATGTAGTGCAAAAGGGTAAGTTCCTTTAATGTGCTGCTAAAATTAATGCTCATTCCAAAAAGCATGGCACATCTTCCTTAAAAAATCATGCTTTACATTGCATGAAAATGCCACAAAATTTGAATATTAAGCAGGCACTCTTAACTCTGAAAGTTGTTAGTAATTTGGGGGAAGCTCCTTTAGATAACGAAAATACCACCCAAACTGGTGTCATCGGCTCATGGAAATTTGATAATGATTCAATTAGAACTACACTTGCACAAATAGTTATAGTTGATGAACTTCCTTTTAGATTTGTGGAAGGACCTAGTTTCAAAAATTTTATGCATGCTTTCTGCCCTAGATTTAAGATTCCTTCTAGGTGGATTGTGCCCTGGGACTATTATGAGATGTATGTATCTGAGAGGGGGAGCTGAAAGCTTTTATTAAATATGAATGTCAAAGAATTAGCATTTCTACTAATTCTTAGACATCAAACCAAAGAATAAATTACATGTATATGACAACTCAATTTGTTTATAAGGGGTGGAATTTGCATAAAAAAATAATTTTATTTGTGCCTGTAACATCTCATAAGGGGGAGTATATAACAAAGGCCTTAGAAAATTGTTTGCTAGATTGGGGTATTAAATCTGTGTGTTTGCATAATTGTTGGCAAGGCATCATTAAATGACACAGCTGTAGGATATTTAAAAAAGAAATTACATAGTTGGGGTGCATCTTCTATTAGGTTGAGGTTTTTGCATATGAGATGCATCGCACATGTGTTAAATTTGATAGTTAATGATGGGTTGAAGGAGTCATCTATCAGTGTTAAGAAAGTAAGAGAGGCAGTGAGATACAAGAGGAATTCTCCACAAAGGTTGAGAAAATTTTGGGAAATATCTTATCTAATTGGCATTGAATGCAAAAATTCATTGA
The DNA here is from genome assembly GCA_949671775.1 of Mallotus repandus. Lineage (NCBI taxonomy): Eukaryota > Viridiplantae > Streptophyta > Magnoliopsida > Malpighiales > Euphorbiaceae > Mallotus > Mallotus repandus. The sequence continues at coordinate 2,464 of CATIWM010055621.1, forward strand.
GTCTTAATGTTCCAACAAGGTGGAATTCCACCTACATTATGTTGAAGACAACTTGTTGCGATGAAAAAACTTTTAAAAAATACAAGTAGACTGAAAGCTTCTTTTGATCAGACATGGGTGATGATATTCAACACTTTGTTGATTGGGAGCATGTCTCTTTCCTGGTTAAGATGTTGGAAATTTTTTATGACGCAATTGTGAGAATTTCTGGATCAAAATATATCACTGCTAATTATTTCTTATCTAAAATTTCTGACTTGAGTTTTCTTTTGGATGGGATACAGTCTTCATCTAACATTTCTGTTATGCATATGGGCATGAACATGAAATAGAAATTTCACAAATATTGGGGGGAGCCTGAAAAAATGAACTCCATTATTTGTATAGCAACAATTTTGGACCCTCGATATAAGATTGACTTTCTTAAGTTCTCAATCAATCAAATGTATGGTGAAGAGTTAGGAAACAGTTTCTTTACCAACTTGCAGTCTGATCTGTCTACTTTATTTAATGATTATGTAAGCATGTATGAAGCTTCTTGTGCTTTTCAATTAATTGCAAGTCAGTCAAGCCAACCTGAATCTCAACTTGACAGTGAAGCTCATGGCAAACCAATGTCATTGACTAAAGCAAAATTTAAGAAGCACAAGTAAGATTTTGGATTGGGTGGTAGCAAAAAAAATAGATCTTGATGTTTATTTGGGTGAGGCAGTGGTGGAAGAATCAGGCAATTTTGATATCCTTCGTTGGTGGAAGCTTAACGCAGAGAGGTTTCCAATACTCTCTCATACGAGCAGGGATATATTATTTGTGCATGTTTCAATTGTTGTATCTGAGTCTGCCTTCAGCACTAGTGGTTGTGTACTTAATGCTTTCAAGAGTTTATTAACTCCAAAAATTGTTCAGGCTCTCTTATGCACACAGGACTGGCTGAGATTTCATTATCAGCTAGTGTTAGTTGAGGAAAAAGTTAATGATTTAGAGAATTTTGAAAATGGTTATATTCTTATTTCCATATTTAAGTTATTTTATTATTTTCTAATAATATCCAAAGCTTTCCCCATCTAATATGTGTTTTTATCTTTTTTCAGATTTGGAACAAGTGGGCAGTGGCCCTTCTATCCCACAAACTCAGTAAATGAGTTATATTGAGTTTATTCATTGATTCTTTGTTGTCTGCTTAATTATTTGCTACCTGTTTTACTTTGTTGACTGCTTGTGCTTCATTGATATGTTAAGAATCACTCACTTGCTGATCCACTTTTGGTTCAGTTTGACTTAGATATGACCAAGCTGCAGTGCCTTTGAGGTGCATGTGTTGTTGTTGCACTAAGTTCTGAGGCAATGTTGAAGCTTCCACCCTAATATATTAAGACTTGATAGAATGCTTGCTTAAGTTTCTTTGGTATCTTTTAGGTGCCAGAAATGTGATTGCATTCTTGATGTGATTTAATTATTGTTATCCCGAGCCTCTTATTTGATTTTGATGTTTGTTTTTGGCAGTGATGATGCTTCCACCCTATTACAATCTGATTTTTTGTTAGAGTACCTGTTTATTTCTTTAGGTGGCTATTAATAGATAGTTTAAACTATTTGGTTATTGTTGCCAAAAAATTTCTTGTATTCTAATAGGATTTGAAAACATAAGCATCCTGAGCCACTTTTGTTACACAACTTAGGTTATTTTTAATCACATCATGGTTTATACTTTGTAAATTATTTATGCAGGTAAAAATATTTGTGCTGCTACAGTTTGGTTTATTTTTGGTATCTCCTGTAGCATTTTGGTGGAAAGCTCATGAGCCATCTCTGCTATTTTTTTGTATATGCACTGTGCAGGCTGTAATTACAATTTTTTGTATAGGCCAATTCATATTTTATTTTGTAATTTGTAGTGTTTAGGACATAACTATTTTAAGTCCTACTCTTTTGGACATCTAGACTGAAATGTAAATTGAATTGGAACAACAAATTGCAGCAAAAGGCGATTTTTTTTGCATTTAAAACAATAAGTAATTTGGGCTTGGCCATAATTTGTTAGTGAAAATGAATATATAATGTTTTTCATAAATTTTTGTTAATAAGCCCAAAGTCCAACTCAACCGGGCCCAATCTTATAAACTGAACCGATTTTAACTGAAATTTTTCGACAACTGACCTATTGGTTTAGTAATACACATCAGTTCAATTCGGCTCAACAATTTTCTTCCACCATAATCGATCGGTTCACTATTTTCTCCATCCGACCGATACTCAGCCTTATTTCTATGTCCTGTTGACAGATCTAATAGATGAATCTTCTTTAACTTGCATGTTAATTTATATATATATTATCAAATTAAATAGCTAGTACCAGTACTCGACTAAAGATCTATAAATTTTTGAAAATTATTTTTAAATTAATAAAATATTTTTATCTATTAAATAATAAAATTAAATTAATCAATTATTTTAATTTAATAAATTTATGAAAATTTATGCCAATCAAATATTTTAGTTTATATCAGTAAATAAGTAGTCAAGTACATCCTAAAGTGCAGGTAAAAAAAAGTACTCAACTAAATACATATAAATTTTCTATTTGATATTCATACTCAAATTTGCGCATACATCGCCATAATCTAATTACTAGTCAACATTTGATTCTATTAATTCATTATTTAAATTTAAAATCAAATATGATGTGTTTTGAACCAAAACAATTCATAACATTCTTACCAATGTGAAAGGACTAGAATTAGTACAATTTTCTCTTTTTTAATAATGCAACTATTTAAGGATGATGAGAAGCTCTATTTGTACTTGGATTTTCGAATTCTACACTTATTCACTTCATATAATTAATTTTTTCTGTTTGATCCGAATTGCTATTATTAATTTAGTTCAATTAAAGTAGAATTATAATAATGGTAAAAAAATTTCAACAACTATTTAACATTTCATTCATTAATTTAAGTGAACCACACTTCATTTTGATGAGTAATTCATGAAATTGTTAAATTCATTTAAGCATTCTAATTGAAAAATTCAATGTAATGAATGTATGTTTACTTACTCAAATAATTTTATTATTTTTTATATTTGAATACTTTATAGTATTCATGATGTTCTTAAAATTATTAGATGTATTTTGTCGTTAAAAATAAAAAATAATGTCCAATAACTTATTAATTTAATTTTTTATGAAAAAACCCCACCTTTACTTTTATTTATATTTCTATGAGAAAAATATTTTTCTCATGCAAAAAAAGGAATAATCCATATTTTCCCCTGCACTTTTGTTATTTTCTGGCTTTACGCCCAGCATTTTTATTTGCATGGATTGAGTCTCTACACTTTTATTTCTCAATGCATTAAGGACTTTTGTAATGGTGAGTGAGAAAGTGAATCTCACTCACCGTTAAATGAGAGTGAGACTTACTATGACACTTGTTAAGAATGTCAAGGATACATTTTATGCATATGACTAACACATCATATATTCATTAATGTCAAATTTTTAACTCATAATTCCATATATGTAACTCATATCACACACCAACAAACTCACAGCTTCAAGTGGTTCACATCTTTCTTTATATTATACATATACAATACGTTACCCTTAATACAAGATATGAAAATTCACTAAGTATGCAACGTTAAAGAAAAATTAAGGACGACCTCCTGCTGACCCACCTGACACAATGCTAGTGTATCTGATGCAAATATTTCTTTAAGACCAATGATGTGTGTAATTTTTACATGTATTTTGAGTTGAATTTTAATGAATATTGAATAATAATTGGTTTAATTTGGTAGAATTTGAGTTAATTGAGAAATATTATAATTTTCTATTTTGTTTAGGATTCTATTATTTTTTGTTTAATTCTAGTGAAATAAGGGATTTCATTTAAAATCCTAATTAGTTTTCCCTCTTTTGTAGGAGATTTTATTGAAGGAATCCATGAAGAGCAAGGAATGGCCTGACAGGGTTTGAACACCAAAGGTGTGCAACTGACGCGCTGGAATCCTGACCTAAAGAGCTGCGTGCCCATGTTGAGGTGGTGATAAAGTGGTGTCAAGCGCAGAAAAGTTTTCTTTTCCAAGAAGGACTCAAGAATTTAAGGGCAAAAAGGTTTTCATTACTTTCCTATAAAAGGGGATGATTGAGAAGGCTTTAAGGGAGGGATTCATTCTACATTCTCGAAACCACAAACAAGAGCTTAACAAGGGAACAAGGGTTTGAAGATTGAAGTGGCGCTTAAACGAGTTTAATCTATTTTTCTTCTTCAATCTCTTATTATATATTTTATGTTTGTAATTTTTTTTAAAGCTATGTTTGGCTAAACTCCTTTTGAAGTTTAGGTTAGGAGTAGCTATTCCATTATGTGATTGAACACAAAGTTTTATTAATTTGATTTTCAGTTAATTCTATAAATTGCACTTATTGTATGCTTTCATTCTTGGCCAGTTTGCTTGCATGTTTATGGCCCGAGAAGGCCGCGTGACAAGCATAAGAGAGCATGATCACGGGCTAGAGTGCATGTGCTTGATCATGAGCCTAATGCGCATGATCATGCACCCAACACGCGTGATCACACACCCAACATGTGTGATCAGGCACAAGGACGTATGATCACGCACACTAGAGGCGTGATCATGTGCAATAAACATGATCATGCACTCCAATAGGTGTACACACGCGCCTTAGGACATGTGATCATGTATTTTTAGGCACTTTTCCCTATAAATAGGGGTCTCTACCTCCCATTTTGAGGGGAGAGCAAAAAAAGTAGATGCATACATAAAAACATTGTAGAATTGAAGACTCAGGAGTCCTAATTTACACACTTTTGGCTCACCCACTGCATTTTCATAGGATTTTTTAAATCACTTTTTGAACCAAACCCAACCATATCTTTTTCAAAGCATGCTTCAAAGGTATACGAATTTACATTCTACACGTCATTTTCAACCTCTCGATGAGGAAAGCTTTAAAATCCCGCGAAGCTAAAGCTTTAAAAACCCAAAAATAAGCTCAGTCGAATCTAAGGACCAAATAATCATTTTTGCACATTTATTTTACTGTCTTGCATTTTACTTTATTACCGCCAGTAGTTGAGAAGATGAGATTGGCAATTTGCATGCTGATTGAATAATCTCTACTTTGCTTTGCTCATAATAAATTGTCATTTTGCATCAATATGCAACCAATAAACAGGAAAGCTTACTTATCTAAGCTAAAGCTTCGATATCATGGTCCAATGATGCAATCATCATCATTTATTACTTATATTATCATTTAGAAATGCTTTATAATAATTCTTGTATGAGCATGAACTACGTGTATCTGTTTAATCATTTATGATGCATCAATCATCTTTGTTGTGCTTATATACTGTATGAATGGATGAATAAATGGAATTGCCCATAGTTGTGTTTACCCCTGTCTTGCAGGTATTTGCTAGATTTACATTTTCACTACCTTCTTTTCCTTTTTTGAATGTATTTGCTAGGAAAGCCTTGTAAATAATTATGCTGAATTTCTCGTACATTCTGTTATTATCAATATGCTTGTGTGAATGTGTATATATCAACTGTCATTACTGAAACTAGGGTGCTGTGGTAGCCATATATTGAGTATCATAATGAGAAATAGTCAAAAAGTAGATGAGATCTCCTGAGCACAAAATCTCTGCTGGGGATGATACTCATTGAGTGACCCGATGTCGTCCCTTTCATCTTTTCCTGGGTTTCTAAAACTAGGTGGCGACTCTAAACACAAAGCATCTTGTATCCTCCCTAGACCAATCATTTGTCCCTATCCCAAAAATGAAATGGATGTCCCATCCTGTAAAGTTGCCATGTCCCTCGAAATCAGAAAAACATCCCAAACCTTCGAGACCCCGAAAATAAAAAAGGTCGCTCACAGTGGTGACTCCACTGAGGACTCTGGTTAGAGATATCAATTCAAAAATGGCTATTTCTTATTACATAATACTTAATCATATGGAGCCCTTTACCATTGCATTTGCACTACACAATCACACATGCACCCTTAGTCCTTATCAGCCGACGATGACAAAAATTGATCCACCATGGTTCCACTCTAGTCATTGGGTGATCGATTCAGATTTGTCACCTTTGGCCTTTACTCATGGTTTTGCCAGACTCATCTGACTAGAGTCTATGACCCAAGTCCTTAAGGGGGGCGACCTGAGTTATCAAAAGAAAGCTAGACTCACTGACTGGAGTTCGTAACCCCAGTCATGGGGGGCATTCTTGCTAAAAGAGCCCTTAGCCTTACACCCTATACTCAGCCCATGTAAATAAACCAATGGAAATCTCCACCAGGATCCTGCCAAGTTTTGCATGCTAAGCCCTGATACTGTCCATTTGACCTGACATTCATAAGTGCTATGACGCTATTAGTTTCTATTACTGATTGATGTCATTACGTCCGTTCTCACAGACTGCTCATACTTAGAATGTGTGATCCTTGTTTACCTTGCATAAGCCCGATGTGCAAGGAATGATAAGAATCATTCACCTCAGTATGAATATCCTATGAGAACTGGAGAATAGTGATATCTTTCGATGATGGAACTTATGAGCGTTGTCCATTTGTCCTTATTAGATCAAATAGATGGGTCAGGAATTCGACTAGATTGCAAATATTTATGTTGAATGAATCAAATTGTAAACTACCAAACAATACTTTTATGCCTCTTGGTAAATGTATCGAATATCGATGTGGGGACATGAAATTGGACCCCTTTTTTGGGCTATAGCCCCTGCGCACATGGGTGTGTATGAACTATAAATACCATTTGTGACCTAATGGCCGGTCCCTACATTGACATTGTATGACTACCTCGAGTGCATTTAAGCATTGTTCCTTAGTTTACCTTTTGGTTCTAATCAATATAAAATTGAAATAGCCTAGTCCGAGAGCAGAACCATAGTCCCATGCTTATTATTAGGTCAAAACCCACCTAGAAAAGAGACTGAATAACCACGTGGAGTGATAAGGTTGGAAGCGAGAGCTTGCTTGTGATTGGTTTGTTCCCTGTGTAGGAAATAGTAACCAGTTTTATTCTTTTTCTTTCAATCGTGCATATATAGCTTACATGCAAATAGCATACATTAACCATGATTTTCTACAACCATCCTGTATTTTTACATAGACATCCCATGCATATATTCTCACCCTGTCCCTTTATATGGACACATCATGCACACATGATGACTTTTCTAAATCTTATGGCATGACAAGCATCAATAATTCTTTCTTTTAGCTTATCTTATTTATTACTAACCTTTTCTCTTTTGTTGTGTTTTTGCTTCAAAGAACATCATATGCATTCCTAATAAGGCTCCATACATCAATAAATATCTCATAGCGCATGACATAATATGCATTCATGCTATCCTTGTTCCTCACACTAATCTCATCCTTTTGAGTAACATTATGCATCCATGCATACATCTCACAACACTAGTACTCATACATGCATTTCATGGTAGTTGCACTAACCTCATCATTTCTGTAGCCACAAACCCCAAAAGCAACCCTAAAGGGAGAGTTAGAAACAATTAGAATTCAAATGGCCAAGCAATCTAGGATTCAAAGTTTAGATGACCTACTTAAAGAGCACATAGAGAAATTCATAGCTAATGGTGGCTTAATCAACATCCTTCGAGCTGAAATCAAGACCATTGTTTAGACTGAAATCAAGAATATCCTCAACCAAACCCTAAACCTCAAAGTTGAGATGATTTTCTTAAGTGGCAAGACTGACACTCCTAATTTTGAGTCAAATAAGGGGAAAGAAGTCATGAGCATGCCTAAAGATATTTAAGATGATTGCAAATTATACCAAGAAGGTTGTCTACAATCCTCTTCGAAGACAAAAAGTGCAGCCAAATTTGAATCAGTAATGGAAATTCGAGAACTATCCTGCAGGACCGCTCAACTTGAGGTTCTGATGAAAGAAAACACCAACACCCTAATCAAAGGCTTCAATCAGCTTTTTACACTCATGAACAAGTTCTTACGAGATCTTGAAGCTAAAGGACCAAGAGGGATTAACCAGAACATAATAGGTTATGATCCATTACATCTAGAGTTCTGAGAATCGCCTATAATTGATCTTCCTCTGACCTGTAGAAAATATTCAAAGTTCAACCAACCTCTCTCTAAGATCTTCAAAATGCTTCAACAATGAAACCTTGTGAAACCCCGTAAACTAAAAACACTACCAAATCCAATACTACCCCAAATAGACCTTAACCTATACTACCACTATCACCAAATGCCAAGACACACCACTAATGAATGTTATACCATTGAACATATAGTTCAAGATCTGATTGACTTTGGGAAACTTAAGGACCTGGAAGAGAGCCCTAACGTCAAAACTAGCCCTTTACCCAAATACAGAGATCTACTCCACACTAAAAATAAATCACTCATTAACTATCCAATCTCACTACAACCACCCTCAGATTTAGACCTCACCTCCTCTAGGACACATGAATCTCATGGAAGTAATGGGGCACTTGCTTCACAAATCCCACCGGTCCTCTACAAACCTACATCTGATCATCATGAGAAGGAAAAGCGAAGGAGAACCATAGAAAATTATCCTCAGTGAAAGTCACAAACAAGTAGTATTATAGCTAGAATGAAGAAGATCAATGAAACTCCTCTCTGATGTAAATAATGAACTTTTATTTTGATATTTTGCTAGTGCTGAATATTTATGCGATTTATCAGACATCTTGGTAGAATGCTAAATGCTTTGTCTGTCATTACCTTATAATCTATTGATTGTCTTTACTCACTTCACACTCCATTAAAACTGCAAAGTGTTCAATTCTCGCAACAGCCTCATTCAAAAAAAAGTGAAAAGAAAAGAGAAAAGAAAGAATAAAAGATAAAAGTCCAGCTAGGTGCATAGAACCGCCTAGGCAAAAGGGGGTAAAAAAGAAGTAATAATATGAGGCATGTACTTGAATGAATACTTACTGTAAGCCATGCTTTGATTCATCATTAGATTATAAGGAGTGCAAATAAACAAGCTGCTAAACTTGCATTCTACTTAGTTCAAGATACCGACATCAAGATCCTTGGTTTCTCCCTCAGATGTATTGATCCTCCTATTACTAATACTAATCCTAGAACTACTAATCGTTTGACTCTCCCCAAAGGATTGCTCACCTTCATCATATAGCATACTAGTTTGCATTACATGACGCATGCCCTTAGAGTGCAAGTCAATGTTATTCTTGGCATAGCAATACCATTATCATTTCATGCATACATGCATTAAGATCATTAAATACATTCATGCATAAGCTTAAGACAAAAATTATATTGTTTCCATTCATCTGCATGCATATACATGTCCTAGGATGAGAAATAAGCTACCATTCATCATGTGGTACAATCATCATGCATAAATTCATATGACACATAAGTACATGGTCATCATCTAGAGGTACAATAGGCACAAATGTTACAGTCATCATCAGATAACATAAAGTTAGTCATTAAGGGTACTACAAGCAGTACAAAGTAAAACACACAGGACAGATGCCCAGATACAATACCCAGAGTCCGTGATCTCGGGAAAATAATACAATAATAAGTAACCGCAACTAAAAGTCTATACCTAGCCTCCTAAAAAAAATTACATCGGCTATGGGTGCTATCAAGAACAAGAGCTAAATCTACTCAGGCATCCCCATCACCTGGGCCAGGCACTGTATCCTCTGCATCCATCTCAAAAGTCGCTAGTCGCACATGAAGATGATCAATCTGCTCATGATAAGATGTCACTCCCTCTCCCACTCATGACTAGCAAGAATGTACTCACTCTGTATTAGATAAACATCATGGATCACATCTCATGCATGCATTTACATAAAATAGGTACATATTAATAAAAGAAGAAGGTAGTACACTATGTGCACTAGTGAACTCCATGAAATACTCATGTGCTCTAATCGTAGCAGTATATCAAGACTGAGCAGTGGAAACAGGTACCTGCAAAGCAAAAGAAATCAAATAACGTATAAATTAAGGAAAGAAAGAAAACCTCTTTGAGTTAAGAGACTAACATGAGTAGTGTCTGCAGGCACTACATCTGACAATAGTGTACCCGCTCTTGTAACTGACAGCCTGTACAACATTAGAGGTGTCGTACTCATAAAATTACTAAGAATGGCACCACTAGGTCCCACACTACTAGCATGTCTCATCCCCTCAGTCCTAAGGCCATTTTCCTCATCAAAATGAGAAGAATCTGATCTCCTTCGACGACGTCCAGAATACTACAAATAAACTCTCATAGCTCATGTCATTTACTTTTTAAAACTAATAAAGTTTGTTACATGCTTATGTGAAAATAGAGAAAAAACATAGCTCGGGAGCATACTGGATCAGAAGATACTACCCTAGAAGCGGAGAGACCTTGAGATGCCCACAAAGTCCCAGCTCTAGAACCCAAAGGCTGTGAAGGATCTGCCTGAGGAGGTGGAGGAGGAATAAATTCACTAGCCATAACATCAATCAACTGTGGCACCAGAGTCATCATATAAGAAAAATGAGCTCCCTTTAGGAAATCCTCAAAAGGATACCCTCTCTTAGCTTCGTCAAGCTCCTCTCCAATATGTCTCTAGGAGGAGCAACATGAACTCTCCTCATGAATGGTCCATCCTACTAGCAATAGACTCGCTCACCTAGATACCACATCTTGTCGATAAGACCAAGTAGCAAGACCCTCCTCTGCGTTAAGTGTCAACCCGCCCCCATCTCAATTGACCAATCCTGTCGCTCCATCCACCAGTAGGGACAAATCTACCCAAGAAATATATAAGCAAAAGGTTGTCAAATAATGAGAAAATGAAATCAAAATGCACCATACCTAACTATGGGCCAACCTACTCAAGAAACCCCTCACCTCTGCAGGACTTTTGATGAAACCAGAAGTCTTCCTGATCCATCATGGAAGACGTGGAAAGCCACTCTCAAGTAAGTGCTCAATAGTAAGATGAGGAAGCACCCCAAACTCATAAGCCTAAACCTATCAGGAAGAAAGAAATTAGAATACCTAAAAATGAAACAATCCAAAAAGCAAGAGACCACACTCACATCCAGCACAAACAAGCAGCTACAAATCTGTGAGCGTCCTCTATAAACCTCATCCAGGCCAGAATACATGTAAGCAAAAGCAACTGTGCCCCAACTATACTTTGGTAAATCCCTTAAGTTCCTTAGAACAGGTAACAACTATAAGAAGTCGGTGCCAGAGGCATTCAAAAAGATAACGGCATTAAGGAGGTAGAACAAGAAACACCTGGCCAACTGCTCCGAGTTAACATGACCCCCATCATGCTCTAACCTAACTTTGTCCATAAGCTACATATACTGGATCAAAGAGGAGCAGCCAGACTTCACAGATGCAGTAACACCGAACAGATCCTTTAACCATTTGCTCCTCACAATGATAGAGTTGTACGCCTCATTGTTGAAAGGGACATGCTCCCTAAAAAAACTCAACCCAGTAATGGCTGCAAAATCAAGCGGAGTGATAGTCATCTCCTTGAAAGGCAAATGGAATGTATAGGTAGTATCCATCCATCGCTCAATGAGAGCACACATCACGGCCTGACTCGATGCATATGAGCCGTAAGTAAGAGCAGAAATAATACCATAAAAGCCCTTCCTAACAACCATATGCTTCACACATGGAGGAAGACCCTGATAGTACGAGCTAACCTTATCAAAGCTACCAGGCAGCTGAATGATAGGCCCAGAGGACTACAACCAACAAGTAAATAAGTTACAATATTCATCAGATATTAAAACATCTCTTTTCATCATTTTTGTAGGAATACAAATAGTTAGAGCTACATAGACAGCAAGTCTTATAATCAGACAACTAGAGCTACACATACAGCAAGAGCTAAGATCAGACAACTAGAGCTACATAGACAACAAGTGCTAAAATCAGACAGCTAGAGCTACACAGACAACAAATGCTAAAATCAGACAGCTAGAGCTACACAGACAGCAAGAGCTAAAAATTAAACAGCTAAAGCTACACACACAGTAAGTGCTAAAGTTAGACAGCTAGAGGTACACAAAGAACAAGGGCTATAGCTAGAGCTACACAGATAGCAAGAGCTACAACTAGAGCTACACAGATAGTAAGAGCTAAAATCAAACAGCTAGAGCTACACAGACAGTAAAATCAGATAGCTAGAGCTACACAGACAGTGAGTACTGAAATCAAACAGCAAGAACCACAACCAGAGCAACACATACAGCAAGTGCTAAGGTAAATAGCTAGAGCTACGACAAGTGCCAAAGTGCAAAAAAGATAAAAGCTACAACTAGAGCTACATAAATACACGGCAGATGCTAAAACAAACAGCAAGAGCTACAATAAAAAACTCTACATAGCCGGAGCTAAGTAAGTAAATGGCAAAAGCTAAGTTACAAAAGAACTAAAACTACAACAAGAGCTATCACAGCAAGGGATGAACAATGACTAAGTAAGTGAATTAACCGGACAGCGATGGATAGTCCAAGCATAGGCCTCCAGGCTATAGACAACAGGAATCGAATCTCCTCGAAAAAGTCAAAGTGGATGAGAAGAGGCTCTACCACTGGTCCCAGTAGCCTTTGTAATTCCAGCAGCAGAAGAAGTGCATGCACCAGTTTGTCCAAAAACCACCTCATCCTCTAAACAAAATTCATCAAAAGAAAAAAAAAGCAGTGTTCACACCACCAAAGTCACCGAGATCATCAAGAATAGGAGGGAAATCCATAATTCCCGCACTGCACAGAGCAGTAGAACAATAATAAAAGAAGAAAACAAAGGAAAAAAGAAGAAAAATGCTCTGAAAACTCAAAGAGAACTCATAGAAGGTCGGGAAAATAGGTGCTACTTCTACTGCTAGAGCCACAACCAGAGCTACAGTCATCACAACCAGAGCTACAGTCATCACAACCAGAGCTACAGTCATCACAGCCAGAGCTACAGTCATCACAATTATAGCTATAGTCCTCACAGCTATAGCTACAGTCCTCACAGCCAGAGCTACAGTCCTCACAGCCAGAGCTACAGTCTCATAGTCGGAGCTATAGTCCTCACAGCTAGAGCTACAGTCATCACAGCCAAAGCTACAGTCATCACAGCCAAAGCTACAGTCATCACAGCCAGAGCTACAGTCATTGCACCCAGAGCTACAGTCATCACAGCTAGAGCTACAATCCTCATAGCGAGAGCTACAGGCATCACACCCAGAGTTACAGTCATTACCGCAAGAGCTTAAGTCATCATAGCAAGGGCTACACACGACATAATAAAAGCTACAACAAGAGCTATAAACACTATAGCAAGAGTTGCAGTCGTCATAATAAGAACCACAGTCAGTACAGTAAGGGCTACATACACCACAATGAGAGCTATAATTATAATAAGGGCTACAGATGCTACAGCAAGAGCTACAGTCACTACAGCAAAAGCTACACAATGCAGTAATTGCCATATCCCAACAAAGACTGTCAAACAAGGCTAAGAGCATAAAGCCCTTCCAGTATGGACCACAAGACCACCAAAAGGGAAGAGCAAATACACCAATAAGCAAGAGCAAAGAGCATTAAATCAACAGAAGCAATGCAACAAAAGGCAAGCCAAAATGTGCCCTGGCTCAGAATCGTTGTCTAAAGATATAACTAATACTAACTAAAATTCTTTTATTTTGTTTTATAGGCTAATGCGACCGTGCAAGTTAAAGCAAACTCGAGTACAAAAAGTGATACAACAAGGGTTACACAACTAGGTTGAGTGACCCGATACTCATTGAGTGACACAACTAGGTTGATCTCTTGGGCTTAGAATCTCTGCTAGGGATGATACTCATTGGGTGACCCGATGCTGTCCCTTTCATCTTTTCCTGATTTTTTAAAAACTAGGTGGCAACTCCAAACACAAAGCGTCTCACATCCCCCTGTGACTAATCATTTATCACTATCCAGAAAACGGAATGGATGTCCCATCCGGTAAAGTTGCCATGTCCCTCGGAATCAAAAAAATGTCCTAAACCTCCGGGACCTTTAGAATAAAAAAGGTCACTCACATAATAAAATTAATATCTCTTTATGACATTATGTTTGAAGACACTGCTACTGGAGATGATCTTTGTTCTTTTCCTTTATTTGAAACTAATGATGTAATGAACTCTAAAGTTAATGCAATAAAATCAAATTTTGTTTACTTGTTCAATGTCCTTTCTGATGGTAGTGTGCATTGCATTGATCAAAATACCTGCATATTTGACATTCATTCCATATGCACTAAACCATTTAACATTGGCACAGAAAATGAACCACGCATTTTGCATATTTTGAAAGATGTTACCCCTGAAGAGAGGAGAGAAATTAAAAAATATTAATAAAATATTCAAAAGTATTTGCTTGGACATACAAAGACATGCCCGGCATCGACAGAGACATTGTTCAACACTACATTCCCACCAAAGAAGGGTGTAAACCAGTAAAGCAGAAACTTAGAAGACTCAGACCAGAATAGGCCCAATTGGTAAAAGAAGACATCAAAAAATAAATCGAGGCAAAGTTTCTAGAGGTGGAAGATTATTCGGAGTGGTTAGCAAACATCGTGCCAGTGCCAAAGAAAGATGGAAGGGTCCAAATTTGTGTTGACTACAGATATCTAAACAAAGCATGCCCAAAGGATGACTTCCCTTTGCCTCACATAGATGTGTTGATAGACAATGTTGCGTCTTGCGCAATGTATGCCTTTATGAATGGGTTTTCTGGATACAATCAGATTTTGATGCCCATCATCGACAAAACAAAAATGTCCTTCATAATATAATGAGGTACTTACTATTACAGGGTAATGCCTTTTGGCCTGAAAAATGCAGGTACAACCTACCAGAGAATGGTAACAGCTATGTTTCATGACATGATACACAAAGAAGTTGAAGTGTACGTAGATGACATGATGGTTAAGTTAGAAACTAGAGAAGGGCACCTAGCTGCTCTCGATAAATTCCTCAAAAGGGTTGAAAAGTATAGCCTCAGGCTTAATCCCAAGAAGTGCGTATTCGGGGTGACTTCAGGCAAGATACTAGGATATATTGCCAGTCAAAATAGGATCGAAGAGGATCCAGATAAAGCAAAAGCAATTAGAGAAATGTCAGTGCTAAAAACAGAGAAAGAAATCAGAGGGTTTCTAGGGAAGCTACAGTTCATAAGCATGTTCATTGCCAAGTTGACAGTAGTCTGCAAGCCCATTTTCAAGCTACTCATAAAAGATCAGCCAGTCATATGGAATGAATAGTGTCAGCTAGCATTTGATAAAATTAGAAACTACCTAGTCAATCCACCAGTTCTAAAACCACCCAAGTCTGGGTTGCCATTAACCTTATACCTAGCCATTGAAGGGAATACAATCGGTGCAATCCTGGCCAAAGAGGGAGAAGGGGAAGCGAAACATACGGTCTATTACTTAAGCAAGAAAATACTACCTTATGAGGAAAAGTACAGCCAAGTTGAACAAATATGCCTAGCAATAGTATGGGCAATGAAAAAGCTTAGACACTATTTTCAATCTTAAAAGATTCAAGCTGTCCAAAATGGATCCTATGAAGCATCTCTATGAAGCTCCGTCCCTAGTGGGAAAACTTGCCAAGTGGCTCGTTCTATTCACAGAATTTGATGTGTAGTATCTGACTAAGAAGACAGTAAAAGGGAGAGCAGTCGCTGAATTCCTAGCCCTCAACCCGATTTTAGATTCAGAAGAAATTCAACTAGACTTCCCATATGACCTCAGCACGGCCATCAAGGTGCTGGGATGGCATATGTACTTTGATGAGGCAGTCAATCAATTCAGAGTAGGAGTCAGGATTATACTCCTAATACTAGAAGGTGAAGTGGTACCAATCGCTAAAAAGCTAATGTTCAGGGTTACAAACAATGAGGCAAAATATAAAGCATGCACACTTGGCATGGAAGCTTTGATAGCTCTGGGAGTGACAGAAGTCAAAATATTTAGGGATTCTATTTTGATAATCAAACAGATGACAGAAGAATGGGAACTAAAAGAACAACTTGATACCATACTTGAGCCACCTGCAGCAGCTCGCCTTATCTTTTCGAAGATGTGAATTCATCCATCTCCCTAGAAACCATAACCAAATGGCAGACACACTTGCTTCCCTAGCATCAGTGTGGGAAGGTGATATAATGCAAATATGCATAGCTATTTAGTATAGTTAGGTGTTATTTTCATATATTTTTTGTTATGTTTTTGTGTTTATTTGATTATGTATTTGTTATTTTTATTTCTAAGTATTGTTATTTGTTGTTTTTGTGTTTATTACATGTTTTTAGCCTTGATTAGTACTTAAAAAGAAGTTTTGGACTTGTAGGAAAGAAGAGTGAGTCTTGACGAGTCGTCCATGTCTTCACGAGTCATCTACGCTTGTTGAGTCGTCACCTTTCCTTGCTATGACGAGTCGTCAACCATTCACGAGTCGTTAACCTTCCCGAATTTCAAAGTTACAATTTTTGAGCTTTGAGCAGTTTTCTTGTTTTGAGGATCATTTCCTCCACAGATGTCCAAATTGAGTGATTCAAGTTGCTATGAAAATATAACTCAGAGTAATACAACTTTCATGAAGATACTTTCCTGAGAAAATGTCTTTTGAATGGACAAAAATACCCTTGAACCGACTGTATATGCTTGAATGGTGACCCTTGGAGATGGAATGGTGCCTTTTTAAGTTCCTGATTATAATTAAGGCATTTCCAGTATTTTTCGAAAGGGGGAGAACATTTGTAAAGATTAATTAAGTTCTGGAAAAAGAAGAAAAGACATTAGAAAGGAAGAAAAGTGAAGAACAAGAGGAGAACACACCCTACATCTACAAGAGTTAGAACAATCTTTAAGGGTTTTATCTATTCACTTTCCTTTTCTTTTCTATATTGTATTGCTTTTTCTAGTTGTTAT
>CATIWM010055636.1:0-20335 GCA_949671775.1 Mallotus repandus
ATTCATAATTGTAATTCTCATACAAGGTTTAGCCTAAATACATTCTTAAAGAACACAATGAGAAAATTAAATACATCATAGTAAAATAATAGAAAAGAAAGTGAATAGATAAAACCCTTTTAATTCTCTTAGAAGAATATCTTCTTGCTTTTTCACTTCTCTTCTAGTTTTCCTTCTTGTTCTCATATGTTCTCTGGTATTTTTCTCTTTGATTCTAATTCTAATTGATATATTTTTGATATCTCCTTTGATATCTCCTTTTTTACAGAACTGATGCATATATATATATAACTTAGAGGATGTTGGAAGTTATTGGACTTGGAAAGGCATCATTTGGCACCAAAGGTCACCATCATATGTAGAAACTGTAACTTCAAGGGCATTTTCGTCCATCAAAATGACTTTATTTCTGGAAAGTTACTTCATAGAAGTTGTATTTCTCTGAGTTAGCTTTCCATATCAACTTGAATCACTCAATTTGGACATCGGTAGAAAACATTATGACTGAAATACAAAAACTACCAAATGCTGAAAAGTTGTAACTCTTTGGATAGAAATGAAAGGTGACGAGTCGTCAATCATGGATGACTCGTCACAGAAAGGAAGGTTGACGACTCGGCAAGAAGTTGATGACTCATCACAGTAAGGAAGGGTGACGACTCGGCAAGAAGTTGATGACTCGTCACAGTAAGGAAGGGTGACGACTCGGCAAGAAGTTGACGACTCGTGACAGCAAGGAAGGGTGACGACTTGGCAAGAAGTTGACGACTTGTAAAGACTCCTAACTTGCATTCTTTTGCTTCAAAAACTTCCTTCATCAATCGAACTAGCCTCAAGCTTCTTCCACGCACCAATTCAAGGCTAAAAACATGTATGAAACACACAAACAACAAATAAAAACACTTAGAAGTAAAAATAACAAATACATAATCAAATAAACACATAAACATAACAAAAATCATATGAAAATGATACTAAACTATACTAAATAGCTATGCATATTTGCATTATATCAATCAACACAGTGGCTATTAATATTTGTATCACCAGGTTGAAGCACTTGTTCACTCACCAATCCAGGCTGCTTTCGACAATTAAACAACAATCAAATCAACCTTAATCACAAGACCATCAAACCAATAGCTCATAAGCACCTAATAAACTAACAACTCGTAAGCACCTAATAAACCAATAACTCCTAAGCACATAATAAACCAACAGCTTCTAAACAGCTAATAAACCATCAAACCAATAGCTCCTAAAAAACTAATAAACAACACAAGTAAGCTTAAAACTTACATTCAATGTTGATGCTTCAGTATTTAGATTCACATAACATCCATGGCCTATTTGGCATTGCCCTCTACTACCACTTCTTCCACTCTGTTTCAAAGGTGCATTGGAATTTGGTGTACTGTTAGTACTAGGGTCTCCTTGTTGTGGCTGCAAATGCAATGAAAAAAAAAGTAAATCATACTTGATAAAAAGTAAATTATTTATAATGGACAGTAAAACTTACAATGGATTCCTTGTTAGGGCATTTAGACCTATCATGCCCTTGTTGTTTAGAAATGCCATATTTCTATGGAATGCCACTCTTTGACAACTTAATTGATGCAGGATGTGCATACCTGATTCTCTTTTTCCTTGGTCTACCAAGTAGGGGTTTCACTTCAAGAGGTTCAATAGCTCCATAATTTTCACATTTCATAAATTTCTTTCATGGTACTGAATACAGAGGCAGCTGATAGGCTGCATTGAATCTAGATTTATGGTACCAATTTGAAATGTGTGACTGCGGATTCATCTTCAAGTAGTACATTGCACATTTTGCATGGGCACATAGGATACCAATGAGTTCCCATGCCCTGCAGGTGCATAATCTCCTCTCCATAAGCACAGTATACTTATCATTTCCCTCACCAATTTCGAACCCGTCATCTCCATTGAAAACCTTAAATGTTCCCATAGAGTCTTCTTTATTTTCATAAAATAATGCCATGCAACTCGGACTCCATTCATTAGCCCACTTCTCTGCAGTATTTTTCTTTTCAGCAATTCTTCTTATTGCATGAAGTCTGATGTCTTTTAGTATTTGCACAATGGGTTTAAATCTTGCTTCTAAAATCCATGAATTGAAGCATTCAACAATGTTACTATCAACCATCCTTGAATGACTTCTGCTATTGAAAAATGCCCTGCACCAGTTATAAGGGGGATATTTCAATAAATCTTCTGCAGCTTACTTGCTCAAATCACCTATCTTTTATAAGTTCTCAGCAAATTGTTCAGGAAAGGTACTCCATGCACAGTCAAAGAATAGCTTCTTAAATTCATCTCCACCCTATTTTCTTAACTAATTTGAGTGTATATGTCGATCACACCATCTATGCTCTGCTTGGGGCAAGATTATTTGAACAACATTAATCAAACCCTGAAATTCCATAAAACAGAATTAGTATTAAAAAAAAAGTATGCAGCAGTCTCAAATAAAAAAAATATTAAGTGTTTACCTTCTGCATGTCTGAAATGATCACTATTAATTTTTCATCTTCTAGATTCAGCTCGTTCACCAACCATTGTACAAACCATTTCCAAGTGTTAGTGTTCTCCCTATCAACCACAGGCTAAGCTGTAAGATACATCCCATCATCTACAACTCTTCCAATAGCTGAAAGTAATTCTCTTTTACACTCACCTTTAAGAAAGCAACCATCTAAACCTATGATAGGTCTACAACCTGTCAGCCACCCCTTTCTTAGAGAATTAAAACACACAAACATTCTCCTAAACACTCTTCTCCCCTTTTGCAAATGTTCTTTACACAGATCAATATGAGCAGTTGTACCTAGATTACTTGATCTCAGTGCTATTGTATATGTATCAAGATAACCAAACTCTACTTTATAACTCTCATTTATCTCTTACATCATAATTCATTTAGTTCTTTTGCACTTTGAATAGGTGACATGAACCCTCAATTCACTCTCCACTACTTCTTTAATTTCTTTCAACTTCAATTGAGGATTTTTGTACAATTTATTCTTCAAGTAATTGGCTAGAAAAGACTAGCTACAACTAGGAGAATCAAAGGTTCTCTAGCAGTTATGTTGTGGATTAAGTGTTTTTACATCCAACCCAGATTAGAACCATCTTTTGATATTAGGATAACAAAGGGACAGTTGGACTCAGTGGCACATTTAGCTCTTATTCTTATAGTGAAGATGCCCTATAGGGGGGTGAATAGGGCTATTGAATAAAAATCATAACTTAAAAATAAATAAGCAAGAACTAGAAGAATGTTGAGAAGGAAGAATGATGAACACAAGAATTTAAGGAGTTCGGATTCTCAATAATCCTACGTCTCCACCTAACTTATCCCCAAGTTGAGATTTTGAATCACCATAATCTATTTCCCTAGATTGATTTTTACAACTTGAGTTTTAGGCTCAACTCAAACCTTACAACTTGAGTTTTTCAAGGCTCACTCAAAAACTGATTCACAAGTGTTTTGAAGGCTTACACTAAAACCAAATTCTCAAGTTTTTTAATGGCTAAACACTTAACCAATTCCTTTAGAATAGACCCTCACTTCCCTTTTTCCATACCCAGAAAATAGAAGAACAAGAATATCTATTCTAACACTCACCTACTCTCATAAGAGTTATACAAACATAAAATGAATTTAAAGACAGTTTTGAGAGCTTAATTGAATGCTTAAGAGTATGTAATGAATAAACAAGATTTTTAACCTCTAAATGAGTCTCATAAGTTGTATTTATACTTGAGTAATTCAATTATAGCTGTTAGAAACAATAATTTCATTTCCAACAAATTCAAAGTCCATTTGAATGAAATTTGAACTTTTAAGCTGTAAATACTCCACCCCCGATCGGGATTTCATTAGTCCCAGTTGGGACACTTCAAACGTACCCATTTGTAGCCATTTTAATTTTAAATTTCTTTGGCCCCAAGCACAATCCCAATCAAGACGGAGCTCGAGATTAGTTCTGGAAGATTTCTTCAATTTTAAAGCAATTCGGTCCCGGTCATGCGACTTGGTCCCGGGTGGGACTGACTAGTCCTGGTCAGGACTAGGATCAAGATTAGTATTGCCAAAAAATTTCATTTTTCTTGTTTAAGACCCAAAGTTGTGTATATGGTCCTGGTTGGTGTCCCGATCGGGAGGGCACTCAGGATATGAAGTCTAACCTTCAAATAACCTTGAAATGATAGATTCAGCCTAAGTTTTTCTCATAAAAGTTGTATATATTTGTCTTAGCTTTCCATATCATTTTGAATCAACTTATTTGGACTTCTTTAGCTCAAGAAATTGCTGAAATACTAAGAACTGCGCAACTTAAAATGAAAGCTACATATGTTGATTTTAATTGAAGATTTGCAGTCCAAAATGAACTCAGATTTTAAAAAGTAAGATTAATTCAGAAAGCTTATGATGTCTAATCCAAAATTCAAGAATATCACTATCTTATTATAAGGCTCTAAGGATGTCAAAAGCCTTCTTGAATCTCAGAGGTCGAATCAGCCCAAAAGCATACTTATCAATCTCGTACTCCATTTTGACTTCCAATTGAGTCCTAACTTGTACACACTTAAACAAATAAATTAAATGATCAAAATTAAGCTTGTTAAGAGCAAAATCAAGATTGATCATTGCTAAGGCCAACAATCTCCCCCTTTTTTATTTTGACAAACTTATTTTGAGTTTGAGAGAATAATATAAAATGAAGTGTGTGATTAAATGAATTTTACTCCCCCTAAATTTATGCATATTATAAAAATAATAACTATAAGGAGTAAGAAATAAAAATTAATGAGAAATATATATTTCTTATTATTTTTTATTTATTTGAATTTCTTATTCAGAGTAAAATTAATTCAAATTATCACACACTTCACTTTATATTATTCTTTCAAACTCAAAATAAGTTTGTCAAAATAAAAAAAGTGGGAAATTGTTGACCTTAGCAATAATCAATCTTGATTTTGATATTAACAAGTTTAATTTTGAGCATTTAATGTGTTTGTTTAAGTGTGTATAAGTTAGGGCACAATTCAAGTATGGTCACAACTGGGATTGATAAAGCATGCTTTTGGGCTAATTCGACCTTTGAGATTCAAGGAAGCTTTTGACATCCTTAAAGCTTTATAAAGATAAAGTTGTCTTCTTAACATTTGAATTAGACATCTTCATCTTTTTGAATTGAGCTCACTTGTCAAAATCCAAGCTCATTTAGATATGCAAATCTTGAGTTGAAGTCAGCATATAGAGCTTTCATTTTAGGTTAAGTAGTATTTCAGCAATATTTTGAGATACAATTGTCCAATTGAGATGATTCAAAGAGTTATGGAATATAAGATAAAATATCTGCAAAATTTCATGAAGAAAGGTTAGGCTAATTAGATTTTCTTCAGTACCGATCATGAGCCCCTTCGCGAGCACCTCAAGAGCAGCCTCTTGTAGCATCATTTTTGTGCCTTTGTGAGTGATTTAGGCAGTGATGCTCACGAGGAGTGCTCATGATTGTGATCAGTCATGAGCAGCTCGTGAGCATCCTCCTAACAGCTCTAAATGGTCATTTTTGACATACTTTTAAAGGCAACAACTAGTTCTTTCCTCCTCATGAGCCAGACCTTCCTCCTCACAACCGTAAACATCATTTTTGCTGAAAAAAGTCCAAGATTATTCAAAAATAAATTATGGATGTTGGAGACATATTTGACACATCCAACAGCCATATTTTTGAGTGTTTATCTATATAAACACCTCTTAGAGCTTAATTTGAGTTAAGAAACTTGTTTATTCATTGCATACTCTTAAGCTTTCAATTAAGTTCTCAAAAACTCTCTTCAAATTCATTTTATGTTTGTTTAACTCTTATGAGAGTTGGTGAGTGTTAGACTAGAAATTCTTGTTCTTCTATTTTCTGGGTTTAGAAAAAAGGAAGTGAGGTTCTACTATAAAGGAATTGGTTTAAGTGTTTAGTCATTAAAACACTTGGGAATTTGGTTTTAGTGTAAGCCTTCAAAACACTTGTAAATTGATTTTTGAGTGAGCCTTGAAAACTCAAGTTGTAAGGTTTGACTTGAGCCTAAACTGAAGTTGTAAAATCAATCTAGGGAAATAGATTATGGTGATTCAAAATCCTAACTTGGGGATTAGTTTGGTGGAGATGTACGATTGTTGAGAATCTGAACTCCTTAAATTCTTGTGTTCATCATTCTTCCTTCTTAGCATTCTTTCAATCCTTGTTTATTTATTTTTAAGTTTTGATTTTTATTCGGTAGCCCTATTCACCCCCCTCTAGGGCTCTTTTAGATTGAGAATAGGTGTTATGGAGTCAATAATGAGATTCAATCAAAATCAATGTGAATTAGATTATAGACCATCCGATGAACTACAAACAGCATCAAACTCTGAGGAAGAAGGTGGAGTGAGACCATCAAAGTAATTCCCACTCTTCAATACTGAGGAGAACACTTTGAATCTTGTATTTGAGATTGGTATGCTATTTCAAAAAAAGTATGTTTTCAAGGAAGCTTGTAGAAATTGGGGGATTAAAAATAGATACTAGCTTTATTTTGCAAAAAATGACAATGCAAGAGTTAGG
Source organism: Mallotus repandus (assembly GCA_949671775.1). Classification (NCBI taxonomy): domain Eukaryota; kingdom Viridiplantae; phylum Streptophyta; class Magnoliopsida; order Malpighiales; family Euphorbiaceae; genus Mallotus; species Mallotus repandus. The sequence goes on from CATIWM010055636.1 coordinate 6,633, forward strand.
TGTAAGTGCTTTAAAAAGTATGGTTTTTTTATTCACGCGACTAAGTTTGACATGAAAGATCTAGCTAATAAGACTTTCTGAGTGAGGAAATTCAATTTGAAACACAATATTAACTGCTGCAAACAACACAAAAATTTCCACTTAACATTCAAGTGGCTTGCCCAAAAATACCTTAAAGAATTCAGAGTTGATTCAGCATGGCCTATTCAAAGCATTATTGATAGGGTGAAGAAAGACATGAAGCTAAAGATCACTAGGATGAAAGCCTGGAGGGCAAAGAGTCATGCACTAAAACAAATTATTAGTGACAAGAGTTTACAACATTCAATACTGTATGATTATCAACATGAGATCTTGAGATCAAATCCAAGAAACACAATTCAATTTAAGGAGCCTAAAGGTGTATTTACTGGTATGTACATGTGTTTAGCTGGTTTGAGGGATATGTTTAAAGCTGGTTTAAGGCATTTAATATGTCTAGATGGGTGTCAGTTGAAAGGAGAATATGGTGGGCAGTTGCTTGCAGCCACATGTATTGACCCTAATGACTGCATATATCCTGTTGCTTGGGCTGTGGTGTACAATGAGTATACTGAAACATGGACCTGGTATCTTGAGTTATTGAAAGCTGATTTAGATATGTATAATTCACATGATTTGTGCCTTATGTCTGATAGGCAAAAGGTATGGGCCTATGTTGTTATTTGTTAATGTTCAGCTTGTATAATTAGGCATGGGTCTGATTGTTATAATTTTATTTACAGGGTGTAATAAACGTTGTTATTGAATTGTTTCCCAATTCAAAGCACATGCTTTGTGTTCATCACAAGTGGGCAAACATGAATGCTAAGTTTAAGGACAATGAGCTCAAACCTCTCTTATTTAGTGTAGCAACAACATCTCATCCTGTGAAGCTCAATCACTACCTTGAAGAAATTGAGAACAAAATTCAGCAGTAAAGGAGTGGGTACAAGAGAAGCCTTATGAATAATGGGCAAGGGTTATTTTCAAGACATTCCTAAAATATGATCTTATGTTAAACAATATCAATGAATATTTCAAAAAAAATATAGTTTAGAAGCAAAAGAGAGGCCATTGTTGACAATGATGGAGATGATAAGGTCTCAAGTGATGAAAAGAATTACATGTAAGCAAGCTTTTGGGAAAAAAAATAAAGGGTGATATATGTCCTAAGATAAGGAAGAAGTTGGATAAGAATATTGAATTGTCATATGAATACAATGCTGAATTTGCTAGTTTACCTAAAGCACAAGTAAGAGGGCCAGAGGGTCAATTTTCAGTAGACTAGGAACAACGAACCTGTGCATGTAGAAGAGGGCCCTCATTGGGATTCCTTGCATACATTCTATGGCAGCAATCATTAAATAGAATGAAGATCCTTTCTCTTATTTGGATAAGTGCTACAATAAAATAGTTTACTAGCAAGTGTACAACCATATCATAAACCCAACAAATGGCCCTGAATTGTGGGGGGCACATCCTAGACCCCTAAGTGTTTTCCTACCCCCTCATGCAGCAAAGAAAAAGAGAGGAACAATGCCAATAGCAAGGAGAAAGGAAGCAGAAGAATTAGAACAACGAGCACAGAAAAGTAAATCAAAGCAAAAGCTTAGTTTGAAAAAGAAAGACATCGTCAAAGCGAAATGCAGCACATGTGGAAAGCTTGGCCATAATAAGAGGTATTATAGTGTGTCTCCTAATACAAATGCAGCCAGCCCTGTAAGTAATACAAATTCACATCTATTTTAAGTAGAAAAATAATTTAGTTCCTTGTTATTCTATTATATGCTATAGTCAAACACTAATGTCCCAGGTAGTTCAATCATTAACACACCAAGTTATTAAGCTCCTTATACTGTCTAATGGATGCTTGATGTGAGTTATTTATTTTGGTAACATGGATTTAATAAGATACAATGAATTTAATTTGCTAGTAGTTGTGAATGTTTTGTGCTAAGGAAAATTTACAGATTCTTTATAGAATTTGATTTGCTATTGTGAATGTGACTATTGTTTTATAGGGATAAAGCAGAATTCCAACAAGTTCAATGAATGTCAACATACCTAGTCCATTTCACATTGGTGATAGTAACATAGTAAGCTAAACCTGCTTGGTTTTAGTTTATCCTTGCATATATTATTGGCATTATTTTGATAAGTTGCACGTATTATCGATGCAGCAAATGTCTCAAAGCGGCACTTCTGAAGCAATAAGAACTCAAATTGTCATCTCAACCCAACAAAGCACCATTTCAAAGACAGCTTCGGTTCCTCCTCAAAGTCAACAAAGCCAATTTCCATTTGCTAGTGCTAATGAGAAAAGAACTAAAAGGGAAGGTCCAAAAGGCATATATATACCATCGAGATACATGCAAAAGAAACCAAAAAACTGAAAGCTTGAAGGACACATCATTTATCTTATTTTATTTTATACTTTTAACCTGCTGTTTTGCAAATTTACTTAATGATGGATTTAATGTTCAGGGATTGGATAGATATACTAGTGTTTATATTTTGTAATAGTAAACTATTGGCTGCTAAAGATTTTTGGTGTAATAGTGTTTTGTTTCACCTGCTCAGGTTGCTGGATATTTGCTATTTATATACTTGATTTTCAGCTTTAATATACTCATGGTGTGTAAAAGTTTTTTTACAGGTTTTAGTGCAATGTTTTAAAACAACAATTGGTGTTTATTTTTTCATGGCTTGCCCTCTTGTTATATACCTAGATTGATATACTCTTCCAAACATAATTTGTCAAATTTTTTTCTTTTTATTAAAGCATTAATCAAACAATAATCTTCATAGTACACAACATTCTAACTTAATGACAGAACATTAAACTAATTGCATTTCACCCAAATTTTTTCATACATCAGTTGGTACTGCATAATAAGCACTTCCTACTTAAACTACGAGGCAACAAACATACACAAAGAAAATAAATAACACAAAGACAACACAATATAGGCATTTATTCTTCCTTCTCATTACTCTTTCCTTATCTATCTTCTCCAATCTATTAATCTTCCTTAGCAACCCTACAATCACTTGTCTCAATCTTTCAGGAACTGGGGGATCCACCCATCAAAAATATTAGCACTGTCCATTATGTTAAATCATAAAACGAAAAATGAATGCCATTATTATTTCAAATAATTTTTTTTTTGTTAATCCTAACAATATACTGTAAGCATGCACATTTTACCTGAAAATGTTGGCAGCCTAAAAACCTTCTTCCAGGGTTAGCATCAGTCCATGAAGTTTGTATAACGGCCTTAATATCACAATAGCAGTTTGGGATCGACAATTCGACATTACCAACTGCGTTTTCTTTCAATTACTTTGTTTTGTTTCGATGGTTTTTGGGTTTGCATATGATTCCAAAGGCTTCATCATGGTTGATGCAGAGAAAAGTATGATGGAAGAAATAATGCTAAAAAAGGAGATGAATGGCTTATGTGTTCTAGTGCAAAAAAGAGAGGAATGGAAGGAAGAAGAGAGATGACAATTACTTCTTTTTGATTTACAGGGCTGCAATGGTAGGAAGAAGATAGAGAAATGACGATGGTAGTTGGGATTTAATGGTGGGTCAGTATATGTACTTATTAGTCAATGAAGAGAGAGGGTTGTTGCCACATGGCAACATGTTGGGGTTCACATGGCTTTATGTTTGTTTATGAAAATAATTTTGACATATCAGCAACTCAGATATGCCATGCCGACATTCCGGGGCTTATTCTATAGGAAATCATCAAAAGGGGGATCGTTGTTACTTAAATTAAAATTCAGGGATTTTGGTGAGCGTAATTGATTATTTGGGATCATAGTGGGACAGGGGTAATACTTTAGAGACTGTAGGTGTAAATAACACGTAACCGTCTGCATTCAACATTAGAAGTTAGCATTTTGTCAACTCAAACAGACGGATGGAGGGCATGGATTGCAAATTTTTAAACATCCATAGTTATGTTTGTAATAAAAAATTCGACAAAGTTTATTTTAAAAACACGTTAAAAGGTTATGGTCTTTAATGTAATTATTATTATTATTATTATTATTATTATTATTATTATTATTATTCATTAAATGAAAATTTATTTTTACCTATTAATTTTACTGATAAATTAGCGACCACAAAATATGTCATTATACTATATATATATTAAACACTATACTTTAAAATTCTTAAGGTAAAAAATGACAAGTATTCCACTTTATATTGGAGTATTCACCTACTAAGTTTTGTGTATAAAATTATAAAACATTTCATTTAAAAAAATTTAGAACATATTAAAATTCTATTTTTTTCAAATATTTAAAAATTAATTATTTTTTAAATATTTAACATAGAATTTTATTCAACATAAACTGCCATACAGTAATTCATTATTCACAATAACATGCCAATGTTTATTATTATTATTATTATTATTTTGAGGGTAACTTACTATCACTCTTAAGGTTTGGTCAAAATAATTATTCCATCCCTACTTTTTTAAAATTCAATTAAATACCCCTTTAGATTTGATTTCGTTAACTATTTGCCCATAAACAGTGGTCAAAAGTGTCAATAATTATAAAATTCCAAAATTACCCTTAATTGATAAAGAATTTGGACTGATAAACATAGATTTGAAAGTTCAGTGACTAAATTGTAAATTTGATTATAAGAAAACTATCATTTAACTCCTTGAAATTTCATCCCCTTCTCATCCATACCTTCTCCTTCACACACTCATCCACAAACACCATAAATTCTATGAAAATCAACACCACTACCTGCCACCAAAGATGACAACCACCACCATCTACCACCGAAGATGACTGCCACCACCACCATTATAACTTACATTCATCATTTATAAAAATTAAAAAATCATCCAAACTCTACTAAGTTGCAACATGCTTTCAATTTCATCAAACCCACCATTAAAAGCTTCAACACTTATCCTAAGCTGGACAAATATCAAGATTACCCACAATTTCAATTATACCAATAAATTAAAGAAACAAAAGCAAAAACATAAACATAATATACAAACACAAATGTTCAACAATCGGTTATAAATCTTCTAATCCAAAACCCACAATCGAAGCCCAAAACATAAAAATTTTCAGCAAAAAAAATATCAACATTATTAAGAACTTGAAACTAATATAAATCCACCTAGGTGAACATATGACCATCTAAAAAGCCACCATGTAAGATCATCACACATATGATCAAACAAAAGATTTTAAAAAAAAACCTTCAAAATGATCAATACTATGATAAAGATTCATATTCATCAAATGCACCATTGACACAAAAACCAAGAACATCTAAGCAAAAAGTAAGTTCTTTTTAACTTAATAAGAACCCAAGGTAACACATCCATTAAGCAATAAAAATCAAACCTTCACATAATGAATTGGAAATTTAAGAAGAGCTGAATAAAGATATTGTTGAAGAAAATAAAGTAAAGATGATAAAAATGGTCACGTTTCTCTATCGCGGTGGTGGAATTTTCTTTTAGAAGGTCAAGGAAGTGGGTTCAAGGTCATTGGCATACTGGTTAGGCTAAGACCTGTCGAGAAAAGGCAGTGGTGGTGGGAAATAGAAACGTCGATGATGGTGATGGTGAAGGAGTGGTTTTTATTTTTTCCCTTTAAAAATATAATTTTGATTTATGAGTTATAATTTAAAATATATTTGATAACTAATTTTGTTAATTAATTATTGGTGTTTAAAAAATTTATTAATTAGTTTTTAGTGATAAAATAAATAAAAACATAAATATCAATAATATATTAAAAAGTAAATAACTCTTGGTAAAAGTTGATAAATTTAAAAATATCATAAGGGTAAATAAGTCTTTTTATATTAATTAATGGTTATTTTTTATAGTAAGGGATAAATTGTATATAGTGTCAAACTTCAAGGGATATTTAATTGACTTTTAAAAATGTAAGGATAGACTAGTTATTTTGACCAAACCTTAAAAAGGTGATAGTAAATTACCCTTATTTTGATGATTGCCATGTTGCAAATGAAAGAGAAAATATGGATAATGGCGATGATGGGCCTTTATGACATGGCGTCACATTTAAAAGCCCATCATCACTTCACTCACAAGTTGCATTGTGCCTCTCTTTTCACTTGGGTCGAGCCGCCACCCTTTAGTCTTTAGTAGTCAAAGCCAGTTCCTTATCTTACTATCCACAAACAAAATAGATGTAACATGGCAAATTATAGGCAAAATCCACCTGAACTATAGCAATTTTTTCTATTTAGCCCCTATCATTTTATTGCATTACATTGAGCCCCTATACTATTATTTATGTAGCTATTAAGCCTCAATTTGACAAATTCCTTAGAAATGTGCAAAAATTTTAGGAGCTCAATGTATTACATAAATAATAGTATAGGGGCTCAATGTATACATAAATAATAGCATAGGGGCTCAATGCAATGCAATAAAATGATAGAGGCTCAATATAAAAAAATAGCTATAGTTCAGGGGCTTAAAAATGCTTTTTGCCCAAATTATATTATGATCTCCTATTTATGTTGCTATATGGATCAATAATTCATCACATGTAAAAACTATAAAAACACATGCTTTTTTTTTAGCAAATTTGATTCATTTCATAACTTATAGCAATGAATGCATTGACGATTGCTTCCTCATTTATTGATTCATTCCGATCACCTTCATATTTGCTAGCTAAGATTCTCTGCAAAGAAAATAGAATTATTAACAATGAAATCAAATCATCCCACCTGAATTATACTAAGGTTCAATTGCAAAGTAAAAGGACGTCCCAAAATTCAAATCCAAAACAATATAGCAATGACACCAAGCACAACACTAGTAGTCCCTAACACTTTACTAAATACAGGCCATTCAATCTCTTAAACTTCCTTCTCTACTCCACTTAACAAGCTTTCTCTCTCTTCCTCATTTTTCTCTTTTTTTGTGATCTTTGATTGTTTATTTGTTGATTTTATTGTTTGATTCTTTAGTTTTCACTTTTTGATTCAAACTCTATTATTTGAATATGTGATTTATGTGTTTTTTTTCTTTTGTGTTTGATTCTTTTTTTTTTCAATTTTATATGTGTTTATTTATTTGTGTTAGTTATAATAGGAGGTTCATTAGTTTGTGCATATAGGCTCATTAATTGTAACATATAGGTTCATTTGTTATAGATTGGGGGTTCATAATAATTTTATAGGTTCATTCATAATGAACATATACACAAGTAGTGATGAACCTACAGTTCATTCTTAGTGAACATGTTGGCAAATACTAATGAATTTGTAGGTAAATACTAATGAACATGTGCACAAGTAGGTAAAATAGTAATGAACCTATAGACAAATATTAATTAACCTATAGTTCATTCATAATAAATCTGTGCACAAGTAATGATGAACCTATAGTTCATTCTTAATGAACCTGTAGGCAAATACTAATGAACCTGTAGACAAATACTAATGAAATTGTGCACAAATAGGCAAAACAATAATGAACCTGTAGGCAAATACTAATGAACTTACAATTTATTCATAATGAACCTTTACACAAGTGGTAATGGACCTTCATGATTTAGCTAATGAACCTATATTATTGGACTAAAGAACCTATTTTAAAATAATGAACTTGAGTATTAAAAGTAATTAATCTATAGTTGATAACTAATGAACCTTCATTATTTAACTAACGAACATATACTATTTAATTAATAAACCTCGATAGAATTATGAAGCTGAGTATTTGAAGTGATGAATGTACAGTTGATAACTAATGAACTTGGATGTTTTAACTAATGAACCTATAGTGGATAAGTAATGAACCTGTACCATTTGACAAATGAACCTATAGTATTTGATTGATGAATCTATAGGCGTGCGCTTTTATGCTTGTCATGTGTTATGGTCCACTGATCCATATTGCAATATGGACAAGGATCCATGGTATAAGAATTACCCTAACATACTAACTTTTCTTTTATTTCTTTTATATTTTTGAATCTAGTAATTATTATAATACAAATATAGTATTAAATTAAGGCAACGGAAATGAATTGAATCAAACAAACACCCACTCAATTACCATCAATATAAAAAATTTGTATCCATATTAAGTGTAATATACTCAAAGTTGAATATTAATAATAAAATATGTGTTGTATTTTTATTGATAAAATATTTTACTCTAAATTTATATACCATACATTTAATCATAGAGTGCAATAAAACTAACTTATGATCACTTCACCTCCCATTTAGTATATATGTATACTCAAAAATATTTTTAGTTATTATATCTATATATTAGAAAAAGTAAAATATACAAACTAATGCTTTTGAATAACAATAAGGTAAGTTCATTCTTGTGGAATATTAATTAACTTTTATAAACTTGTAGATTGATTTGTTCACTTTCCAACTTTTTGCCGGTTTAACATTCAAATGTTTACTATACTTGAACTGTCATTCAAACAAGCAAAGGCTATCAACTTCTTGATATAAAGAGTCATCCTAAATTACTTCCATTGGTTCACTTTATATTTTCTTTACATGTTTCATTTTGATCATGACATATCGTACATCATTCCTATCATTGTCTTCATTTACTTGCACAATTTATCCTACTAGTTATGAGAGACTCAACAAAACAATTGTTATTAATTTGAATTTCTACAGTTTTCAATTCTCTATTAAAAAAACACTTATTTGAGTAGTATCATATTTTAAATTTTAATTAAAATTCTTATTTTTATTTCTACACATAAATTAAAATATAATTGAAACTAAATAGTTGATTTAAAATTTTTATATCTTCCATTATTGTCTTAAAAAAGAAAAATATAATTATTATAAATTGACTATTCATTCTAGTTGTCAAAATTTTCTATATATTTATTATTTTAGTAATATAAGGAAATAATTGTTAAAATAAAACCATATAATATACATAATATAAATATTAATTAATCTATTTGGAATTAAAGTATAATTTATGTATCAAATTTCTTTGTTTTATTTGATATTGGTATTAAAGTGAACTACTAAAAATTTATTTTTTATACACATTTAAATTGACTATTTTAGGTCAAATATATGAAAGAAAAATAGTTCGGTCAAGATTCGTCATTACTAATAAAACAAGGCTAAACACAATATAATGCAAATTAAAGTAATATAATTTTAGAATTACATACCGAGTTATGACTAAAATGTTTACATTCCAAGTGTATTTATACATTAAACTTACGTTTGGACTAAACTTTTCCCTAAAGCCAATGAATCCCTTTGCTAATCCAAAATTAAAAAAAAAATCTCCAACACCACATTCTCTTTGTCTATAGTATCAAAATTATTTTACAATAGAAATAATTTGTTGTATCAATGTTTGTGAGAAAATGTAAATTATATTGTTGTTTTAATTTAAATCTTATTATTGAGATATGCAGAACATCCTTTATAAATTGTTGCGATGGACAAAAAAATAAACAAACAATATGTAAGTAATTATGTTAATACTTTAAAAAATTGCTTTACTTTTCATTGAATTGGAGATGCAATGATATCCAATTATAAAGTGATTATAAAAATACAATTACCATCCATAATTTTCTAATCTTTTGAAAACTCTCATCTAGATTTGATTTTATTCTTCAATTTACTCTAAATGATAAAGACTAGCGAGTTGTCCATGTCCATAAACATGATTATGGTCATCATCCTTGTTTGGCTATCTAGATTTCAATTATTTCAAATGCCTAACCCTAATCACACCACAATTGAATTTCACAATAATAATAACAACAAAAACCAAAACAAAATATATTTCCTCAACCAATTTGTTGCCTAATATTTAATTCAACAACTGAAAAACCTGATAATGTATATATGTTGAATATCTCCTATGATGACAGGCTTTCAGTGCATTGATTATAAAAAGAGTCCTATCATCTTCAAATTCAGTCATTTTCATCACAAACACGACACCATCACTATCCCGAGTCACCTTCATTACTCTACCATAGGCACGGGTACCCAAACATATTTCCTCTTCTTCATTGGCTGCCTTATCTTTTTTTCTTTAAAATTGTAAACTGAAAAAACAAATAATCCACAGGTTAAATCATAAAAAAACTTTCAATATTTAGAACATAATTTATCAAAAAAATTAAAATCACATAGTTTGAATTTATTGAAATGGAAAAAGAGAGCAATACCTTCTCCATAGCCACTAAAGACGAAATCATAAAAATTGAGATCTCTAATAATCGATGACAGGTGGAATTTTGGATTTGGAGGGAAATAAGGATTGCCGCTTTTTATTTAGATTTTAAAATCCAAACAACATCATTTAGGTGTCTTCGATGCTTTATATTTACACGACGTTGCATGCAGGATTTTCACTGTCTTTTTATGAAATAATAATCCTACAGTTTACTATATTACATTACGCAATCCCTAAATTTAAAATTTATATTACCTCCCTCGTCTATTTTGCATAATTATACTATTTACACTTTTCATTAAGTTTTATATGTTACAATTATCAAGTAAATACTTTTTGCCCCCTCTATATGACTATATTATACTATTTTTTCTTAATAATAAAAAATTATAATTTTTAATATTAAACAAATTTTCTTAGATTTTAACTATAAAAACAAAAATATAAAATACCTAATCTTAATTCTATATAAAATTTTAATTAAATACCAACTATTTAGTATTAGTTTTAAAATATCTCTACTAAATATTAACTTAAAATATTTATGTTGCATTAAAAAATATAATCAAATGAAAATATTTTTGAATAAAAATAAAATATATTTTGTATATATTCACAAAACTATATATATCACTTGATTGTAAAGTTTTTAAAATTTTTAAGTCCATACAAATTTATAAAAAAAAATTAATTTCAAAAATTTTTAAAAACTTATTAATTTTATTTGTTAGTCTAAATAATTTTTCATTAGTTTATGTTAAAATTAAAATTTCTTTAATTTTTAGGACTTAATTGTAATTTTTTTTTAAATGTCTTATATAATCTCATTTTAAAAGAAAAAGTTTGAATTGGAAAAAAAAAACATTAAGGTCCAACGTTAACTTCAACTTAAAGTTGAGGGTCGAATTTGACCCTTTGCCTTAATGATTGTACCATTTTCAACTTGGACTTTGTGAGGTCTATACTCACTCAGGGGAATCACCTTGTTACGGGCGATTATGCATATACACACTTAAAATTTATAAGACAAACATCCATAATGTCACAAATATTGTGGTGAGAGTTTAATTATATTATTATTATTATTATTATTGATATTTCTTATTATTATTATTATTGATATTTCTTATTATTATTATTATTATTACTATTTTTATTGTTATTAATATTGTTATTGTATTTTTGGGTATTATTATTATTATTATTGGTGTTATATATATATATATATAGTGTGTGTGTGTGTTTAAAGTTAAAGCAAAAAAAAAGGGGGGCAAGCTGGTCCATCATCTTTATAAAGGGAAAAATGGCGCTGCAAATAAAGGAAATCAGCAGGAGAGAGGCCGTTGAGAGGGAAAATTTACATTTTAAGACCAAAACTTTCTTTTTCTTCTTCTTCTTCGTTCAACGCCACAAACGAACTCCGATCAACCTCAAATTTGATCGGTAGACTCGTCTCGTTCTCCTCTTTGTTCTAGTTGCTTCAGTTTTATGAGGAATGTGCCAGAATTGTGCAGAATTACACAAAACCAGTCAGCATTCTTCCTCCATTAGCGTTGTTCTTGCGAGTTTCAGGCGGCGAGGTTGGTTCCATTTTGTTCCTCTCGATGTTAGGAGTCCGTAGCCACTTACCATGCGTCCGATCTACGTCCGTAAAATACTTGGTGAATATTTTTAGGTATTTTTTGTTATTTGTGAAATTGAATTTGAATTTGATTTAATTAGACATAGTTGCTATTTGATGATTTGTTGTGGAGGTTGAAAACTTGCTAAATATGAATTTTATTTATTAATTAGATAAGTTTAGGTCGAATATATAGTTGCTATTTGATGATTTGTTCTGAGCTCGGTTGCTAAATAAATGTTTTTAATATTTTTATGAGATATTTTGGTGATTTGAGAAATTATTATATTTTTATATATATATTGTGATGTTGATTCTCGGTTGAGCGTGATTTGTAGTTCAGGGGCCCAACCTGAGATGTTGAGCCTTGGAATATTTTGAAGTGTGTTTCATGCAAGAATGACTCTACTTTTAGTAGAGAGATGTCCATTTTACAAAGGAGATTCTGCTTAATTTTTGGTAGATTTCTCATAAAATGTGACATCGGGGTTGTATTGAATTTTGAGTTTTAGTAGAGTCGTGTCTTAGATCGAGTTTCCTTAGAAATCTAGAATGTATAAGGTTAGGATTTAATCTAAATTATTTTATTATTTTTCCTATAGCCACGCCGAGACTGAGGCCTACGAGTCAGGGCCAGTCGAATTATTGTAGAGGAGCACACACCTATGAGTTATTATTTTATGTATGCATGTCATGTAGAAATTCTTACCCAGCATCCATATATTTGTGTTACTGTGAATAAATATGTCATGTTGCATCAAACGTTTATTTGGTATTTATCTTCATGGTAATTACTATTATATATATTTAATTAAAATATATATATATATATATATATATATATATATGTGTGTGTGTGTGTGAATATTGTGTTCTTGACTTGGATGTTGTTTTTATTATTGATATGAATTGTTATTATGATGTGATATTTTTGGAGGACAGTAGTAGAACGTGCTACCGAGTGGGCTACAGTAGGACTATTGCACAATAATATGCTAGATGCTAAATTATCATATAATGATTGATGTGTGAAATGATTAAATGATTTATTAAGATTTGTGGTTGAGATTGGTGTGATTGCAGTAGCTCGGTTAACTTAGTGTCTCAGGGCCAGTCATACTAGTAGTGTGACTGTGGTAGCTCGGTTGACTTAGTATCTCGGGGCTAATCATCCTAGTATCTTGGGACCAGTCAACTACTAAATAGGAAAAGAGAAATATTATTAGATTTAAGTGGGCCTGATGGCCAGTGAGGTTCAGTATTGAGGTTTCGGACATTATTATGGTTATGCTTCAATCCTCCACTTATTTTAATTTACTGTATTGGTATAAAAATTGTTTTGAGCATTTGCGTGAAATGCATGTATAAAATAAATAAAGTATTATTATAAGTATTATTACCAATGCTTGAGTGAATGTATGTAGACGGCGGGGTTTAGCGCATGCCCAAGTTTATTGCAACCGCGACACTGTTTGAGCTCAGGGCTCTAAGGAACACACTAACCACTGTCACAAAGACATGGCGTGGAGATGAGGAGTCGCCACCCAGGGTAATAACTGGGACAAATTGAAAGTGGTGGTAACTCGATTCTCTAATATAAGCTAGCACCACAACCAGGAGTTCTGGATACGTAATACCAACTTCTTTTAGTCATGTGTTCATTTAGATTTATTTTATTAATTACTATCTTATTCCCTAATTACATGCAATTTCATTAAACCCTAATTTGAACATCCATCTAACCCTAAGGCAACCAATCAATGAAGAAACACATAACAAATGCATTCAAAGTATAATGTCCCTAAATCTAAACTATATTT
>CATIWM010055743.1:0-35800 GCA_949671775.1 Mallotus repandus
ATATGTAATTCAAATGTTCTATTTATTGCAATTTTAGTTTACTTTTAAAATCTTGACAAAAATTTCAAATTTTACAAATTAGTTGCACTTATAGTCCAAAATTAATTTTGATCAAAATTAAATGTGAAAATAAAATCGCAACAAGTTGAAAAGATTTGCAACTAAAAGACATTAATTAATTTTGTTTTAAAAATAATAATAAAAGGATTTTACTTTCAATAATGGGAATGCAATTTCAATGTATAAACCTTTAGTTATTAAGTTATCCAACAACTGTACTGTATGAGTATATTTTTTCTATAGTAGTAATTATTGAACGGTGTTTAATTTTTTTTTTCAGAGCTAACTAATAGTTGGTACGAAAAATTAATTTTCCAACCCATGCTCACTTCCCCAGACTATATAATTATTTAATTTTTTTGAGCAACATATGATTGTTTAATTTTGAACATATAACTTTATTTGTTTAATAATTTTAGAAACTCGGTGTTTGGGAACTAATTTTGACTCCAATTCCACTTTGAACGGTTTTTTTTATCACATGATTGGTGATTTATTTATTTTTTTAAAAATTTTAACAATGTGGTTTTGATTAAAAAGAACTACTTCAAAAAAACTAATTAATTAATTAATTAATATATAATTATGAATGAAAAGTCGCATTTGGTTAATGCCACCAAATTAATCAACAAACAACAAATACTTATTATGTTTGGATACAAAGGATTTGAATATGAATTTAAATTTTAATTAAATTTTTGATTTAAAAACTAAATAGATTTGTATTTATAAGGGTTTGAAATAAATTCATAAAAAAATTAATAGCTTATTTTGTAAGAATTTTAAATGATATATAATTATATGTTACTTAAAATTTTTGTATTCAAAATTTAATATTTAAAATCTAAGTTTTGAAATTAAATGAATATTTTGGTAGAAACCCCTGACACTGAAGGTGTGGAATGGTTGCAAGGTCGGCAACTACTATCACTATGTACAGCTTCCGTTCCGTATATAGTTAATGGCTTCTTGCATATTATGATTTGTTTGAATATGTATGTTTGGTAACCCTCGCATCCTTAAGTTGTCACTTGTCAGTAACTTTGCATATTAAGTTCAATCATCATCATCATCATTATTACTTATTTATTTTTAATTTTCATAAATACAAATTCATATACTATTATTTATATTGCTGTTAAATTTATGGTAGATTTATTTCAAATTCTCATAAATACAAATTCATATACTTTCCAAATGAGAGATTTAATTGAAATTCAAATCTACGCTCAAATTCATTACATCCAAACATAGCATCAATGAATTCATTTCAATTCCAAATGAATTTCAAATAAAAGTTTAAAAGTTTTTGATTTGTTATATGATTTAATACCTATAATTTCATATTTCATATTCATACTATTTAGGTGATATAATTTATTACACAACTTATAGCTTGTCTTCTCATATCAAATTTTAATCAAAATATTGTAATTTTTATTTTTAACTAATTAGAAATGGTGTCATTGTCTGTAGTATTGATTAAAATCTTTACGTTAATTGAAAATATGAAAAATATATATTTTTATGTTATTATTATTAGCTAAAATTGTCATGAACTTTTTATTTTCTATCAAATGATATTAAAATTTTAATTTTTTGATGCTATATGAAAGGGAAATTACGAATCGTGATAAATTTTATTATCTAAGTGGTACGAATATAAAATCATCAATGATGAAATATCGAAAACAAAATCACAAATCTTTAAGACAAATATTTAAACCACATGACATTTATTTAACCCTGAATTTTTATATGTAAAACTTGCTTTGAATCTCAACAACACTAACATAACATCTTTGGAATAGAAAATTAAATTTAAAACAAATAATTTTTTTTATCAAAATCTGCTGCAATTAATATCTATAGAAAATAATTTAGTTATATATCAAATTCATTTTGTGTTGAATATACTATACTATGTGTTTTTTTCTTTTTATGCAATCTCGTGATTTAAATGGTCAAAAACTCAAAGTCTTTCAAGTCATTTACTTTTTCTTAAAAAAAAATTTCAAGTCATTTACTTATTATTATTATTATTATCATCATCATCATCATCATCATTATTATTATCATTATTATGTCTAAATCATTAATTATGAATTTTTAATTAATTTAGTTCAATCTTAATAAAATTAGAAAAAGTCTTCCAACTATTAATTAATCACAAATATGCACACCACAACTCGAATTTGAAACACTATTTAAATAAAAATAATCTCCATTAATTGACTTCTATGATTGATGATTAATTGATCTATTAGTAATATGTACATAGCTTAAAAAGTTGACCGCATTAATTAATTTGTCAAAATCATATTCATGCACTTCTAGTACATTATACTACTAGATATGAACTGATTAATTTAAACTATAACAAAAATATTATTTATGCCTTCCGACATCCCAATAAAATTATAAAGAAATGAACTAAATATCGGCTACATGAGTTTTCATTTAATTCAAGAGGGTTGAGTTTTACATGAGATATGTTTCCCTGGACTTATACTGGAGATGTAGTTCTGAGCTTTGATTTTTCATCATAAAGAAATAGATCAGCATAGAATCTGATGTTTGACTTCAGACCAATTACAATTTCAATGTTTGATTTTTGACCCAATTCTCCATCATATAGATGTATAGTGTACCTCGAGATAGGCATGGGTATGAAAATCTTGCAAAATAAAGGTATTATATGTATGATTTTGTACGACTGGCCCTACTACAATACAATCCACATAGACCTTGCTTTTTCTTTTTTTTTCTGAATTAGAAAAAAAGGTGGGTTCTCTCTCAATTTCGGCTGGCTTGTCTATGATGAAAAGACAAAAAAGAGTTTTCGTGTGTATGATATTTTTTAGTTAAATTTATAACATATGTTTTAAATATTTTATAGTACATTTTACTAATAAAAAAGAAACATCTATTTTTACTTTATAAATTAAACAGTAAGATAAAATATATTTTGAACTAAATAATTTTTTTTTTAAAATAACCGATAACTGTTAAGATCAGTTTGCAAAGAGTTGTTATCGTTTAAACCGTGTCTTAAATTGAAGTTTTGAAAGTCATAAAATATTTCATTACTGAAATAAGAAGGTCGTTACAGAGAGAAATATAGATACATAATCATAATGTTTTTTTTTGTAATTCTATAACTAACTACATACTTGAAGGTTAACAACTGAATCCAGATAAACAACAAACTCATGACATCCATCAAAATTGGTGGAAGAACCGCTAAAATGTCCAAAAAGAGAAAAAAAATTGAAACTAAAAATTTGTCTTGAATATCTTGTCTACTGGATAGATCAGAACAAAATTCATGAGCTGTCTGCAAGAATGTGACAAACTCAACTATAACCTTCAAATAGAAAACGTTAGTTGTCTGATAGTCTTCTTGGCAATTGAGTAAGTCGCTCCAATAATTCTCAAAATCCGGCTCCCATTTAGATCTCAAGTACAAAAGGAGAAATAAACTCCTACTAAAAAATTATTCTTGACTACTAGCAAAGACACAAAAAGAATGTAAATAATATGAAGAATAACTTGAAATCTATAGAGAAAGCAAAAAAAAAAAAAATGATGTGGAGAGGATTTTTTTGCCAAAAATGACCAAAACACCCTCCAAAAACTAGATCTACAATAAAAAAGAGAATGAAAAGTTGAGACCAAAAGAGAGAGACGAAGAGAGTTCTTTAGTTACCGATAATTTTTAGACCAAAACAATTTCTCCAAAATAGTAATCAACTGTTTAGTATTCTTTTTCATAGCATAAACTTCATTTCATAATTGGCAATAATAATTATGAATATACTATAATTTACAAAAATTGCAAATATATTTACATATACATAATACATACATAAATTTTATAATTTTTTTGAGAAATAAAACATAATATTTATCTTAAAATGATAAATAATAAAATATAATTTCTCCATAAAAAAATTTAGTATGATGAAAGATCCCAAAAAAAATGAAAAATGTACATTGAAAACTGTTACATTAATATCTGTTATAATTAGAAAATTTTAGAAATAAAAGAAATATGTTAAAGTGAATGGATGTATATATATGTATATCAATTTCATTTTTTCATTAAAAAGTGAAAAATAAAGCAAAAAGTGATTATCTTTATATCATGTTAATGCCTTTTCTCATGTGTAAATGCATGTCAACCTGCTATATTTTCACATTATAAATGTCCAAGACTCTAATTTGACATTGATCACGAAGAATTCTAATTCTACTTCTTGATTTGAATTAGAATTAGAATATTTTAATTAAATTGATGTCAAAATTTCCCAAGTCTGGCTGGCATCCTAATTATCGTGTCTCATGGAAAAAATGAAAATAGGGAAATTTTTTCACTCCATGTCTCTTATAATAATCTCTCATTAATAAATCACGACACGGTTTCCGGTTAGTTAGTCCAATCAACAAACCCAATCTTTATGTAGCAATTTTCTATTGGCTGAGCTCTTGTGGAATAGTATGGGCGGCTTACACAGGAAAGGAAGCCATCGCAAATACTTGATTAACCTGTATTTTAGGTATTGCAATTGTTTACTTTGTTCAATAAATAAATAAAATATATGTTTTTTTTTTTTTTTTTACATTTTACTTCTAGATGTCCGCTAATTATATCAACTTTAATTATTTTAAAATTTAAATTTGACAAACTTTGATCAATTATCAATATAATTTTATTTTTAAAATTATTTTAATTTGGTTCTTTAACTTTTTAATTTGTATCAATTTTATCCAAACGGCAATGAGTATGAGGCAGAGCTGAGGTGACATTTCTACGTGGCTTAAGTGCGACTAGCATGACAAAAAACGTCTTACGTGGCTATCTCAGCTGATCATTTATATCCTCAACTTTTCGAAATGTGTCAAATCTATTTAGACGACAAATAAATTTTAAGATTTTTTAAAATTGTGTTCATAATTGTTTAATTATGCATATAAAGACTATTTAGTTATAATTGAAAATTAAAATTAATTGACTCAATTTAGTTTTTAGCGTTGAATTATGATAATAAATTATTTTTTTTAAAATAAAATAAAATTAAAAATTAATTTGAATTTTAATATTGTAAATATTTTTTAAGGATTAAATATAAAATTAAATAAAAAATAAAGAAATCTTTAGTAATTAAAAAGAGAGAGAGAGAGGCCTCCCACCATTTAGAAATGGCAAAATGGCTTTTTAGCTATTGAAAATGGTAAGATGCCTATATGACGACCACTTTTTACTTTTTTTTTCTTTTTTTGGGAGAAATGAGAAAAAAAAATTTATCATTTTTTATTTCACCATTTGAAAGTTAATTTTTTTTTTACTAAATCACTACAAATTGAATATTTGTGTTAAAATAACCACAAGTTGAAAAATAATTTATTTATTACCTTAAAATGAAATAAATCTACTAGTAGCTCTTAAATTATCTAGGCATAGCATGTATTTCTTGATATAATTTTTGATGTTTAAAGCGAACTTTAATTTTTTTTAATAGAAAAGTTATATGACCTAAATATTGATGGACTGTACAATGGGAGCAGTCATGTCCCTTTAAATTGACGACGATAGAATTCGAACTTCACAGCTCAAAATGTCCTTTTTTTTATTTATTTTTATATTTAATCCTTAAAAAATATTTATAATATTAAAATTAAAATTAATTTTTATTTTTTTTATTTTAAAAGAAAATAATTTACTATCATAATTCAACGCTAAAAACTAAATTAAGTCAATTAATTTTAATTTTTTAATTATAACTAAATAGTTTTTATATGCATAATTAAATAATTATGAACATAATTTTAAAAAATCTCAAAATCTATTTGTCGTCTAGATAGATTTGACATAATTTGAAAAGTTGATGATAGAATTGATCATGTGAGATGGCAACGTAAGACGCTTTTTACCATATCATATGCTCTTAAGCCATGTAGAAATGTCACCTCAGCTATGTCTCATACCTATTATCTTTTGGATAGAATTAATATAAATTAAAAAATTAGAGAGCCAAATTGAAATAATTTTGAAAGTAGAATTAGATTGATAATTAGTTCAAAGTTGAGGATAGATCAGATCAATTTTTTCATTATTTTTCCATATATATAAACCTTGAATTCAAAGCTTCGATTTCAAATTTCTTATTATCTGTACTAACCAATATTAGTAATTACTTAATAATTGAATGTAAGAGTAATGCCATACTATAAATGTGGTCTAAGAACCAAAAGCCCTTAGGATGGATTTATATGGAGTTGTTTATGCTGGGTTCCAATTTTAGCATATATATTTGTGTTAAAATAATTATTGGGGATATTTATTATTTTTATAGTTCTGTCCAAATTAAACCGGATTAGTTAGATTTTATAAAATCTCAATAATGATTATAAAAAAAAATTGCAGTTTAAAAGAATTAAACATTTTCATTTATTTGTGGAAAATATTTTATATTGCTAAGGAATCTTTTGAAATAAGGAAACATTTTTAGAATTTTTATTAATTTATTAATAAAATAAAATAAATTTTAACTTATATATTAATGAAAATAAAATTAATTACAAAGTAATTTTTTAATTAATTTATTTTCTTAAGACCCACTAAAACATTAAAACAAAAGTATAAAAACTATTTTCAGATAACTTTTTTGTTTTTTAGAAAATATCAAAGTCTAAATTAAAGAAAAAAAAATGGCCGGAGAAAAGACAAAAATCTAAAAAGGCAGATGAAGATATTATTAAAAAATTGTAGTTGTAAAATGCAAATATCACAAGCGAGGAGAGAGCTAAAAGGTTGAACAAAAGAAAAAAATAAAGTTTCAAAGATTACATGTAAATGTGCAGTTGCATAGTCAAAACTCCGACATTCGTTCTTCAATCTCTTCCTCGCTTTCTCTTCTCTTCACCATCTATAAATACCCCTTTTTGGCTTCTCTCCTTTGCATCAACAAACACCATTTACAAAAGCTGAAGCAATCTACACAAGCCATATATACATATATACACACATATAAAAGAAGCCAAATTTTCTTGTTATTTCAGCTCAAATACATCGCTTTTGGTTTTGGCTTTTTCTTATTTGCGTCTTGTCTGATAATTGAGACAGAGACAGAGATGGAGTTTATCTACCTGTCTAAAGTTTTTATCTCGGCTGTTCTTGCTGTTTTTCTTTACTTGTTCTTTAGAGTATTGATCTCCTTCTGGATTTCACCTTATAAGGTGTATATGAAGCTTAAAAAAAATGGGTTTTCAGGTCCAACTCCAAATTTTCCTCTCGGAAATATTGAGGAGATGAAAAAGATCAGTAAGATTAGTAGTGCTGCTGCTAATTCTGCTGCTGCTTCTTCTTCTTCTGCTGGATCTTTGAATCATATCTCCAATGATATTCACTCCACCGTTTTTCCTTATTTTGCTGAATGGCAGAAATCTCATGGTATGCCATTTTTCTTTCTCCTTTCTCACATTTTATCTTCAGTAATTTCTTTCCGATAAGCACCTAAGTGTGCACTCTTTATGCTTGAAAGAAATCAACGTAGGACACGTATATGTGTGTTTTGTTTCAGTGGTGCTGGTGGGGTTTAGATTATTTACTGTAGCGGATGCATTGGAGTGTTGTTAATTAAGTGAGTAACTTTGATGGTGCAGGGAAGGTGTTCATATACTGGTTAGGTACAGAGCCATTTTTATACATAGCAGACCCAGAGTTCCTCAAAATAATGTCTAATGGCGTGATGGGAAAGAGCTGGGGGAAGCCAACTGTGTTTAAACGGGACAGAAAACCTATGTTCGGCGACGGTCTAGTTATGGTTGAAGGCGATGACTGGGTTCGCCACCGTCATATCATTACCCCCGCGCTCTCTCCGGTCAACTTGAAGGTTAGTACCTTACGCACCCTTCTCTGACTCGCATAATTCATGGTTAAGTTCTTGCATATTGCTGAAGTGTTATGTAATTCATGGACTTGTTAGTTGTTACACATATTATATGTATTATAATTCTATCGGACTTGTAAATTTACCCTAATTGATATAGGTTTTTCAAGTTGGTAGATTCTTGAAGCATATATTTAGAGTGCTTTATAACTGTCAATTGAAAATATAAGCAAATATATTTTAAAATTTAGCATACTTTTGTGCACATATTTAGGGTGCTTTATACTTACCTAATAAAAATGAGAGAGAATATATATATTAGAATTTAGTATAATTTATTATTTTTTTATTAATAAAGAGGTAAATTTTGATGGATTGTACAATAAGATAATCTACCCTTTTAAATCCTATAAATTTAAGATGGTAGCCTCATAATGCCTTAGAAGTAACCAGATGTCTATTTATGATTTATTTATACATCAAATCACTTAACTTAAAATGGATAAGATATGCATAATTTTTGGAAGTTAATTAAATTTGGATACAAAGTGACGAACAAAGTTAGAAAGTTGGCAGCCACAAAATATGAAGAATATTGGATGTGTAGAATATAACTTTGTCCTAAAGTCATCAGGGGCAATACGCAAAGTCAAGCGAATTTCTGAATCTACGAGTTACTTTCAAGTTCCACTGCGTAATTAGATATAACCTAGATATAGATAGCATAGCTAGTGATTAGATGATTAATTAATTTGTGATTTAGCACTAATTATATATAAATAGTACATCAATCAACCCACTAATATAATTCTTTTTCTTGTGTAGGCTATGGCAAGCTTAATGGTGGAGTCCACCACTCAAATGCTAGACAGGTGGGGAAGCCTCATAAATTCTGGCTACAAAGAAATTGACGTCGAGAGAGAAATCATTGCAACAGCAGGTGAAATCATCGCCAAAACGAGTTTCGGTATAGGCTATGAAAATGGAAGGCAAGTGTTTGAAAAGTTGAGAGCCATGCAGATAACTTTGTTTAAGACTAACCGCTATGTAGGGGTACCCTTTAGCAAGTTGCTGTGCCCTAAACAAACCCTAGAGGCCAAAAATCTTGGAAAAGAGATAGATGATCTTCTCTTAACGATTATTACGGACCGTAAAAAATCCAAGGGTGGATACGTTCAAAAAGACTTGTTAGGGTTATTACTGGAGGAGAATCATGAAGATGGCAGGCTTGGCAAGACACTGACGACAAGAGAACTGGTTGATGAGTGCAAAACTTTCTTCTTTGGTGGCCATGAAACGACGGCATTGGCATTATCTTGGACATTGCTGCTTTTGGGTGTTCACCCAGAATGGCAAGTGCAGTTAAGAGAGGAGATTAGCCAAGTTACTAAGGACAAAGATCTCGATTTCTCTGTTCTTGCTGGACTTAAGAAGGTAACCTTTTAAATGTCATCACATGCATATTTGTCCACATTTTGCATATTTTTTCTTTTTTCAAAAAATTTTCTTCGTCTTGCTTTATGGGTTTATATAGAACTATTAGACATGAACTTTCGAGGGTGAAAATATTTCATGTCTAGGCTTCTATAAATGGATTTTAATAATTGAAAACATGCACTGTACACATTAATAATATGTATATTTATATATAATATATATATACACGTAAAATTAAGAAGCATCGTCACGTGCATATCTATTGGCATTTCCTCTACTAGGAGTCTAGCATAGGCTCATAGCCATCTTCCTGCTTTTATCAATGAAAAGTACTACTTTACTTATGAAAATAACTTGCAAAATTAGTCTTTGAAAATTCCAGCATAAAAAAAAAAAAAAAAATTCTCTCCTCGTTTTTTTCTTTTTTGGGTCGTACTTTTATGGTAATTTGGAATAGTAAGAATTCGTTTTAAAGCTGAGGAGCACCATTAGGTAGACCAAATTCAATAGGTCAAGGTCAAATACAACATTAGCAATAGTCTACGCGCACATATTACCACATATGTATCCTCTTCCATGGGCTTATTAAGTAGGATTAGGACACTATATATATATATAGGCGCCGTCCCAAAAATCCAAAAAAAAAAAAAAATAATAAAATAAAATAAAAGAGAGAACAGTGTCACTAGTAGTTACAAAAAGGGGGCCTTTGTTGCCACCAATGCCATGAAAGCAGAACAGGTGGCCACACCCCAATAAATTTTGACCAGCCCAAAAATGTACTGGTAGCGAACGCGGCCATTTGGTGGTTGTCAAATCCTAACCGGCCAATGGTACCAAACATATGCAATGCCGATAACAAGCATACCTTTGCCATTTTTGCCTTCATTTTCCAAGTTATTTTTATTATTAATTTTTTTAATTTTTTTTTTACATGTACACATTGAAGGATAAATTAATTTTAATTATGATCTTACAAATGCCATGTAAATCATGTTGTTGCTGCAGATGGGATGGGTGATGAATGAAGTGTTGAGGCTATACTCACCAGCACCTAATGTACAAAGGCAAGCAAGAGAAGATATTGAAGTAAATAACCTCACTATTCCAAAAGGAACCAACATGTGGATTGATGTTGTAGGAATGCACCATGACCCTAATCTATGGGGTGATGATGTGATGGAGTTTAAACCAGAGAGGTTCAAGGATGACTTGTATGGTGGATGCAAGCACAAGATGGGGTTTTTGCCTTTTGGGTTTGGAGGAAGAATGTGTATAGGCAGGAATTTGTCTATGATGGAATACAAGATTGTTCTAACCCTAATTCTTACTAGGTTTTCTTTCTTTCTTTCACCTACTTATTCTCATTCCCCTTCAATTTTGCTCTCCTTAAGACCTAGTTTTGGTTTGCCTCTCATTGTTCAACCCCTGTAGCCTAGTTTAAAATAATTTTGACATGAATACAACGTCATCATCATGTGTAGTATTTGAGCCACAAAAGGGCTTTTGCTCTTTTTTTTTTTTTTGGTTATTTTTTTTAAATTTTTATTTTCTTTTTATTGTGTAATATGGACAATAATGAAAAGTATTATTTTCTTATATATAAATATACATGTCGCCAAAATCAATCAAGCTGCTCTTATTGACTGACTGTACTATTGCTATTTCATGTATATATAACGATTAAATCTATTTGATTTGTAATGGACGAAACTGAAAGGGAAAGAGCAAAGAATAGCTATGACGTAATTCAAAACCTAATGGACCTAAAACTGGAAAAGTAATCACAGACAGAATTTTGGTGCCGTCAAACATATGAATTCAGAAGTAAAGAATCAGTTGATGAATATTCAAATTCTGCTCAAAGTCCAATAACTCGGCAAGACAACACGAAACTGTTGTTACTAGCTAGCGTTTTCAACAGGGTGCAATTGTAGCTGGGTGGTTTGCATGTATTTCACACGTTCAATATTTGCAACCAATTATTCATAAAAAATTTAGTCATCTTACCATGCAATTTGAGTTTTAATTAAATAAACAACATACTCAAAACACAGATAAAAACACCAGCAGAGAGCTCAGGGACTTGAGAGATATTATTGCTACAATTTTCACGTGTTGTAATTACCAATATCATTCATCAACATCACCATAACTTTTCATTTTATTTGATTCAATTTTACTTTGGAGAATTTAATAGTCAAGATCATAAGTGGACTTCCACCTCATATTTTACAATTCTACAAGGTTAATAAAACAAAATTAGCATTACAACTAGCTTTACAAGCTATAGCACTGAGGCTACAGAAATCACACTGGCATCTCTCCTTTTCTCTGCTAAAACACCAAACCCTGAAGCCCAAGACCTTTTTACCCCATTTTACTTCTACGCTCCCATGGCCGATTGAATCCAAGGCCTGAAGAAACCAGACCAATTCCTAACGAAATCAAACGGTATAGTAGACGGAATATAACTTTTAAGCATACATTTCGGCCATTATATGATGGATCAAGTAAACAGCATAAGCGGGGAGTATTAACTTGCCTATTAACATGGAAACAAGCTCGCACAAAGAGGAGACATCTTATTATGATGGAGAATATCCTTAACAGTGACCACATTATTGAAGCCTGCCTAGTGCCCGACCAAGTTGTTAAATATGGGATGTCCATGCTTTCTAGATATAAAGCAAGCATTAAAAAAGAGGTAAGTTTGGTGGGAAACGAACTTGCATCCATTGTCTCTCGTATGCTGCCAAATGACTCCATCCAATCTCATCAAGTAATGAGAGCTTCAGTTCATAAAACTTCTTCTTTGGCAGATCCCCGTCATCTTGAATTATGTCATTCAACACCTGGCCCAGAAACAAAAAAAATAAAAAACTCACTTGAGAATACCCAAATAATTTCTTCTCAGACAACATTTATGACCAAGTGGGAGCTTGGATTAAAACAAAAGAAAGATGTATTTGCCTCAGAAGTGGGATCAAATGAAGTAAAATACTTATTTGTCATAATTTATCAAGGAAACATGTAAAAAGCATAGCAAGATAAAATTTTACCTTTAGCGCTGTTCCAAGCCTTTTACTTCGTCTTTCACGTATCACTAAGAGGGTGCCATATTTAGAGGACTTCACATCAACCCATTTTCGCAATTCTTTAAAATTCTCCTCAAACAGATCTGCCTGGCTACCAGCAGATTTGTCATCAGTCCTGTCCACATCTTTGGTGCCTTCTGTTATAGTTGCAGCTTCAGCTTTCTTTCCCTGCCATTGTGACAATGATAGCAATGACTATAACAGAAATCACTGGATCAAGGAAACCACACTCAATCTAATCTCATCACAATCAGGATCATATTTATGTTAATTATTATTTTGATACACAACGTACCACCATTGAAAATGTGTCCATGTATCCTATGTTTTGACTTTTGGGTGAATCAGACACTTCAACATATATCCATGTCGGATCCTTTTACCAAAAAACAAAAAAAAAAGGGAAAAAAATTACCGCCAGGTCAAAATTAAAAAATGCCTGCGTGAATCGTGATTGCATGGAGCTGAAAGAGGAACATAGCAATTGACACCACTCCCCTCTCTAATACACTCACACATGCACATTCACAAGCACGTAAATGCACAGAAATTTCCAATAGTAAGTTCTTGCATTTCAAAAGCATCAAATTCCTTGAGAAATTGGAATCATCCCTCAACTCTCTTTTCAGAAATTAATACTTTTTCCCTTGCAGGCTAACAGTTTCCCACACAAAGTTCTTGTTTTCCAAAACCCAATTCTGATTTCTTACCAGCACCTTTGTGATCTCAAGTTGATATACTTATTCTAGGAAAGCCAGGTGAATGCATGTAGCACAATAGTCCATAAACAGAACCACATCTGAAGAAAATTGACAATGAAGGTACCATAAATCACAGCTAATCCCTCTTACCTCCAGATATTCAATGTCTGAAAGGGCTAGCCCTTTTTGACAAAGTGCCTCAGCTAACTGATCCCGGGTTGTCTCCATCTTCTTTTTCATATTCTAGAAGAAAACCAGCAATGTTGTTTCTTAGTAGATATAATTGTCATAACCATGAATGCATGAAACCAATAACAGTTGAAAGGGAACTGCATCAGCAAGGTAAGGAACTCAAATCTCCAAAACCAAGAAAGCATCAGCGAGAGTTGCATCAACTAGATGCATTAATAAAGTAAGAATCAGAAGTGGATTTCCAAACAAGTTCCCAACTGAATTTGTCCAAAACAAGCAAAATAAATAAATAAATTACCTCAGCATCCTCCTCTTCTGGATCATTCTTGAGGGAAAAGAATTTCGCTAGCTCATCTCTGTCAATACTATCAATCACCTCATTTGCTGCACATATAATCTGAAAAATGGCACAAGCAAATGATTCAATTTTCTATAGGAATTCATCGTGCCCTTCAGACAAGGAACAAGAAGATCACTATTCCCTGCAGAAAAGTTAGAAGATGAAGAGGCCTAGATGCAAATTAGCTCGGCTACGTGCATTATCAGACCTAAACTTTTATATTGTCTGCTCCCAAGTGCTTTTAAACTATCAATTGATATCTATTGCATATAGCCAATACATTTTGGAAGTTTAAACATAAAAAAATTCTGACACCAAAGCTGCAACTTGTAAAATAAACAAAAACATGTAAAAGTTTACAATTTCCTTAATCCTTACCAAAGAAACCATTCAATGCTACCTGAAGAAATTATCAGCCAAGTGAACATATGACTCAACAAAAATCCAACAGGAGAGGATGTAAATACTTGATACCATTATGTTCTATAAAACATATGTATATAACTTACTTCCTCATCATGACCAATTTTGTCTTCAGCATTACTCACAGAAACCAACCCTTCCAAAATCTTAGCAAGCAGAGTTGTATAATTTGGGTATTCAGACTGCCAATAAACAGATGATACTTATTAGTTGACATTCTCCGAGAAATTACAATGACTAGAAGTATAAATTGATCAACCAGGCCAAATGGTACAAAAGCTTGAATAGCACATGCAAAAAGTACATAAAACCTTGCAATCCTAGCCAGACATGCATATTCTCACATTTCAGTTGACCAAAGGGAATGAGTACAGTAAAATCCTTCAATTTGGGTAGTGTCAACCTATTCTAAAAAAATTATGCCAAACTAAATGAAGTTTGATATGACAAGTCAAAGAATCCGTTGTCAGACTAATAAGGAAAAAAGGTTTCAGCTAATTTGTCCTGGATCAAAATTGTACACCAGTGGACATGACCCTGCTATGAGATTTACAAATATTTGCTTGTCAAAGAAATGCAAATGTTGTCAGGGTCAAAAAAATAGCTTTGAAGAGTATGAATAAGAAAGTAAATCAAATAGGAACACCAAATAAGCTTTAACCTTGAGAGAGATCGACAATTTTTTCCATTCTGCGCATTCCTCATCAGTCTCTTGCTTTAGGCTAGCAAAAACTTTTATCTTTGCGTCTCGCACCTGCCAAGGTATACTGGCAATAAGTAGCAGTTCAAATAAAATTAGAAGGACCCAAAAAAATGTTCAAGAGGCATGATATGGGTAACTATGTCGTATGTGCCCTTCTGATGCAAATGAAAGGCGTTCCAAGTTCTACAAAACACACAACAACTTAATCTAGTTTTGCCAGTAGCTATCATAAGAATCAAAGACTAGTTTTAGTTTTCCCCTACATAAATGTTCAATAGAAGGAAACTCAACTTCAAAGTGCTTTAAAATACCTCTTCATCTAGACGTTCGGAAACAGATTTAGAGCAAGTTGAAGAAGATCCTTTTCCCTTGTCTTCATCAACCTGTCAGAATTATATTAAAACAATGGTGTAAGCGGACTTCAATTCCAGTGTTTATCTTAAAAATGGCAGCATATGTTGCTAGTCTCCATAATAGAATTACTTATGAGAAACAAATCTAAAAAACCATAATTTACAACCTTAGGTGGAGGCACTATATAACAGACTGGATAAAATACAGGGTTTTTCTCTGGATTTTTTCCTGCTGCCTGACCAACAAATGATAGCTTTCCATATGAGATTGCTCCCAGCACTAAAGATCCTTGTGGAGCATTCTGCAGACATTTTATAAGCATCATTGCATGTTTCCATTTGTGACAAGTGCTACTTTCAACCACAGGGTTGAAGGATACCAAGAAGGTAAAAATTTCAATACCTTAGGAAGCTTGTCTTTCGCTGGTGGTCCCAAGTAAATTGCTTCTTTCTTCCTATCATATATTTTAAGTTGCAATGAAAGTATTATAGGAAAAACATGACATAAATGAACCATTCCATAGGAAAAAGGAGTTTCTCTTTCCTGAATTAAGTGCATCATTAAGGAGCAAAACATACCCTGGAACCAAAATTGAGGACTTAAAAGCACCATTTCCCATCACAGGTCCATCCGGTTCAGAGAAAAAATTCAATCGAATGACATCCTGTATTAAAAGGAATAACTTGAGCATTTAAATACAGTTATGCTAGATCACTATAATTTTCAAACTTCCTAACAGAATCTAAAATCTAGACAGAGTAGAGAATTATAGTAACCAACAACCATAGTCAAAGCAAGTCAAAATATTCCTGGTAGAAAATTCCATTATAGAGATTTGATTTAAACACAAACGTCATACAAATAATAAGTACTTTCTTCCGATCTTAAAAATGGATTCCCAAAAGTTCTTGCCCGATTCATTGAAGATGAATTTCAACCAACTTTGTCACAGAATTGCTAAAGTTTATTCCCACGCATGTGTTCAAACTCTCAGCCACTAATTTCATGAATTCAACATGCCATTTACTTCGTTGAATTGCTGAGAATTTAATATGTTAAAAAAAAGGAAGCTCTACCTTGTCATCCAAATTTCTCTCAACAAACAATACTAACTGCTTCATTTTCTCCAAATATTGCACATTGTCATGCCTGCAACAAGAGCATCATTAGAGATATTTACCTAAAGCAGCATCTCTTGCTAGATTAAGTTTAAAATTGTTACAAAAAATCTAGCTCAGCAAGGAAATTAATAATTGTACATGTATGAAAAGAAGTGGATGTGTATACAACCAAGTGAATTTGGTCTGCCTTGGCAAATGAGCCATACCTTAAATATAGCTGCAAATTGTATTCACCCTTGGGAAGTTTTGAGGAATTTGGATAGACGTCCCCCATTGTATACACACGCTATAGTTGAGAAGGGAAAAGATAAGATAAAAACCAACTTGAAACATTCAAAGAGAAAAGAAGAAGGCTTTGTTTAACATCACTTAAGGTATAAGAGAATGGACTTCAGGTACAACATACAAGAGATTTATTGTTTTGGTGTATATAAATTGATTAAACAACATAATCATAGAAGTGAAAAGCAAAACTTTCAAGACCAGCTAAGATCCACCCCCATGAAATGGTTAATCTGCAATATTTAAATTTCATTGGTGAGAACTATAAATCTAAAAGTACCTTGTTAGCATCAGAAATCATATAAAATTGTGACTCAAATTTATTGTCATATATGCGATTATTGAGCAATGGAACTTGAGGTTTTATTTCTGATGCATCCTCCAATTTGATCTTGTAACTGCAAAACAAATAACATATAGGATGAACGCTCAGATTTAAACAGAAGATAAAAGAATGGATGACAATAAAAGTTGAAGTTCAGAACATAAGAAGAGAAAAAAAAAAAAACAAAAACAAAATAAAAAAAAAACCCTACGTTAATGTCAGTGCCAGTGTCTGTTTTCCTGAGGGCAGTTTGTCACGATCCGTTGTGAGAGTTTTTAGTTTAGCATCAATAGGTCGATATGGAACTCTTATCTGCAAGTTGAAAATGGGAGGGAAGAAATGCAGCATTAATATACACAGAATGACACCAATAAAAATAATTCTAATTTTAGTTGAGAGCATCCAAACAACCCAACAACATTGCAGTAATCACACTTCACCTTATTTAAAGTGGCAGCGGGGGCAAGTTTTTCAGTTGCCAGAAGAGCTTGAGCATCAATTCTAACAGGTGCTTCACTTCCATCGAGCACAATCTCTTCTTTACTGATGTCAATCCCATGAAACTCAATCTAGACAGTATAAAGCAAAAATTGAGTGCCACATGATGTGCCATTTAATGACCAAGTTCAATACTAACATGAATAAAAGGATATTCGTAAACAGAAGGGATAGGAAAAAAAAAAGATTTCAGAAAAGAACATTTGTGTCTAGAAACCAAGGGAGCAAGTAATCCATTGCATAACATGAAATTCTGATAAATTCATATGAGGACTTGCAATTTTTTTCGTTATCAACACGATCAATGGAAAATCCAAAGCATGTACCATGAATATTATATATATATATATTAATTTTAACGTACTTTTTCTTTTACTATGATGCCTATGGAGCTAGCAAAAAAAACAAAAGTTAAGAGTATTAACTATTTTCTGTTTTTAGATAATATTTCACTATCTATTGAGTTTAAACATCCAACATAAAAATTTATGATAAAAATGAACATGCCCTGGCCCCTTAGCAACCAAAAGTGATAATCTGATTTCCAGAATGCAATATGTCAACTCAAGCTTCAAATTGATCGTAAAGTTTCAGGCAACAATGATAAAATATCAAGGAAGGAAAAGTTAACGGAACTGCAAGGAAGAAGGGTAAGGAATAAGGAAAATGATCTGATAGGGTAAGGAATAAGGAAAATGATCTGATAAACGTGGGGAAAAAAAGACAAAAAGACCAAAAAAATCATCATTTAAGGAAAACCAGCAATAAACTTTACTCATAAATTTGAATAAGTAACAGGAGTAAAAGGAAACAATTTGCAGTGTACTTGTAGTTATAATATGAACTTGCTACCTCAAAGTCCACAATAGTGGTTTCATGACTTCCTATGCCACTTGACCAAAACTGAGCTATAGCTAATTCCATTGTCTGACCACCCACAACAGGAAATGCAAAGCTTTTGGCAGTAGGAGAAGAGAACATTACAACACTCTCCCACTTGAGTGGCCTTTGTAGTGGGGAAATCTGCAAATTGCAAGTATGTAATAGCAGATATTGACAATCTAATAAACAATTTCACTGAATTAGTACCTGAACAGTGTCAACAAAAAAACGTCGAGCAGTATCAAATCCTGAAGTTCGCATGGTTGCCTCAACCCAACTAGCACCAAGTGGCACTTCGATAAATCTCCTTTCTATGTGGCCTATTCATGGAGCATATTTATGATGAAGAAAACGAGTTAAGTTCAGCATTCAGCCATAAACATTCGACAGTTTGTTCTGCCTCAAAGCAAACTAATTTAAGAAAATTGCAGTTAAATTTTTACTGATGCCACTGCATCAAGAACCTAAAATTCAAGATAGTTTCACGTAACTTCAAACGGCTTGACAAGATTTCAAGCCTAGGCATATCTTAACAGCAATTCTCCCGACTGCGGACAACATTTGTCTGTAACTTTATTTGTATTTTACCTTTAATTGGCGACTAAAACCAGTTTAATGTCTATGCACTCCTTTTCTATCATATCCTTAAATAAATTACCTTAAACCAACCTCACAGAGTGGGGGATAGAATGCTTTAGTTTGGACGTCACACAAAATGAAATGTTTTCTTTGTGCTTGAATTGACATTTAGGATGAGAATACCAGCAAGCTAAAAATCATAATGAGACAGGAAAAATGCCAAAGCAGTAACATAATATTATATCATAATCATACACAATAACTGACCCGGCTGAAATGACATCCTTGTATATGAAACAACTGGAGGACAATTTTTCACAGTCATAGGTTTTGTTATGGTAATTGGAATCCTGAAAATGGGACCACGCCATGGTGCTTTGCAATCAATTCCATACACTTCATAATAATGTAAACCGTCATTTAGCTTGGTAGGATCAACCACAATGCTGACAAGGAGAAAAACTTATTAATAGATTGCAATAACAGATTGTACTACCATAGACTTTGAAATAGACTACCTCCAGACAACAAAAACTAAATCTGCTGAAAGGATAAACAAATACAATGAGATAAAATACTGAAAATTTCCAAGACAGCTAAATAATAACCATGGAGTATGACAGTTGAAAAGAAAAATCCACCTAAAAAGCTTGGATAAAAAAACATGGCCCACTCTGAATGCATGTCTTTTAAGATATCTATTGTTATGAAATATAAGCACTAATTGATGTTTCACTAATAATAATTATATATATAACTTCTAGACCAAAAGTTTATAGCCATTTTTGAGGGAGAAGGAAGAAGGCATGAGCAGTCAAATGATATGCATAATTCAAATATAGAAAAGAATACTTTGAAAGATAGAGTAAAAAAGTGGCAGTGGCAACTAACTTGAAGCTGCGCCCATTATGAGTAAGGAGAAGGTACTCGGGAGCCTTTACAACTTCCTTTTCAGTAGAATGTAACTCAATGCACTCCTCAAAAGGAACCAATTCTTCCAAATTGCTGGCACCTTCTTGAAACTTAGGTTCAACTTGAATCGTCCACTGTTAGAATAAAATTTAGCTGCTTGATAAATGAAAGCGGAAAACAAAATTATGGAATTCACTGAACTATTTGGCATAACTTGTACCTTAAAGAATTGGCATTACAACAGACTATATAGATTAAGCATTTCTTAAAATGATATTCGAAGCTCACTACAGTCATGAAAAGACTGGCAATTTTCAGAAAATAACAATCATGAAAATCATAGTTATTGTAATAGAAAATAGCCATCCTGGCAATATCTAACGACCTAGATAGAGACCAAGAAAATTAAACATATACTTTGAGATTTGCACTTTAGCATCCTCCTCAAAACATGCCTTTAATTATACATCTCATGTTCTATGAGAAGCTTAACAAGTGATCAAAGAATTGGAACAAATGCATGACAAATTTTTGAAAAAATCAACTAAACAACACACACTCAATTGGTAATGTGTGATCATACAGTGTATGCTCTGGATCATGACTGAAGATAGTGAGAAACTCTGGGTGCATAAAACTCACATAGAACCCTCACAACAGATATTATACCATACAAAAAACCAAGTCTAACAATAACCCACCTCTGTAGGTTGTTGGCAAGCACTAGCTTCCCTCAAGTAGATGCCTCGTGAAGTAGGAGCTGCAGCCAAAATACAATATAAAAAAATTACAGTTTCATCATAAATATAAAAATCAATTAAAAATTCTTAATTGACATGAACAGGAGAATCTTCAGTCACTAGTCAATCAACAACCAAAATTGACATAGCACATTAGGAAACCAACAAAAGTGGCAATGAATTCTAGGCAATATCATTAGCATTGTACATCTGGCGAAAAACTTGCTGCCCCACATAGTTCATAAATAAATATTGCATGAGTAGCTCGCAAATGGTACTTATAAGTGTGCAAAGCAATTAAAACGTAAGAAGTCCAGTGGTAGCATGCAGGGCACTGTGTAGGCAGACACAAGTATACTTACTTGACTTTCCAGATTGATTAACTTTTATTGAATAACAAACACTTGGAATGATCTTAGACTTCTGTATATATTCATGTGCCCTGTAAACAGTCACAACAAATTCCAACTTCACAAAAGGTTTCCAAGATATTTCTAAGAATTATAAACACAACAACAAACAGGTCAAAGCAGAACATCTAACTTGTCAACTTGCATAAGCCCTTGTCCTGTGGATAGTTTATCGGCCGGTGATTCGCCTACAGGAACACATGTGTTCTCAAGAGCCTTCCTTACACTATATGGGCTTATAGGAATGCCTTCTGCCTGCAGATATAATGTAGCATGCCAGAAACTCAGCCTTGAGAATGCAAAGCAGCATCAACTATGACTAGGAAAAAAAACAAGAATCAAAATATGCATAGAAAAGAACCTTCATTGCACTAATAAGTAATGCAATGCCACCACAAGCAGATGGAGATGCCATTGATGTTCCATTCATGAGCATGCGCTTTTGGAGAGTCCATGTAGGGACTGGTGCAACAGCCCCACCAGGAGCACTCACATTGACTCCAAGATCTCCATCAACTGTTGGTCCTCGGCTGGACCTGTGGTCCAATTCCCCTATGTATATGTTATATAAATCTAAAGTAGAACAATTGCTTATGTGGTGGTTGATTGTGGAGACTTATAGTGAACTGACTATATTGAACAATAGAGTTAATCAATAGGAAATTAACAAACCAGGTGTACTCAAGTCCTTCAGAAGGAGGTTCAACTACACAGTGAGCACTAGCAGCCATTGCAGGAGAAACATATGCACCTACTCCTATAATGCTGGAAGTTGTACCACCAGGAGCGCCAACGGTGCTTAATGCTGGACCACTATTACCAGCACTACTCACAAATATAAGACCATGCTTATTTACCACCTATTAAAATAAAAGTAGCAATTCATAAGGGAAATATGATAAAGAAATGTTGTAGCAGGATTTATAAGGTTTGGAATTGATACTTCATTAACAAGGTCAACAAAGCGGCCATAATCAGGCAGTAATGTAGGTTCTCCATAACTCATGTTGATGAGATCACATTTATGCTGGAAAAGGCAAAAAAACAAAGGAAGATTCAGCGTCTTACATACATTAGGATCTTTCTGTATAGTAAAAAAATGCAATACATAAACTTTTGTGTATATGTATCATAAACATTTATGATATTTTGAAGCCGCTAAATAGAATGAAGAATTGAAAATAGCCTTTAAACTGAAATTCTTCAAACTACACAAAAATGTATTTGAAATGTCATTTATTCAGATAGACAGACTATTGTGAAATAATTTCAACCCACCTCCACAGCAGTAATCAGAGCCCTTGTCAAACCAGTGCCTGTCTCCATTGAACCTAGACGTGAATCTCCAATTTTGCATGATATCAACTGTGCTCCAGGTGCAACTCCATTCAATAATGGCTCCTGCTAGCAATTCATCAACGAAAATGCCAAAACTAAAACCGTTTTACAGAACGTGACAAGCAAATATGTGGTAAGTGGTAACTTGCAACATGGAAGTACCTTTGGGTGGAAGGCAGTAGCAATGCCAGCAACATGAGTGCCATGAGGGGAGCTATCAGTTACTATGCTTAAGATATTCCCCTCATCGTACACATTAAGGACAAATGAACATGCATCCAACTTGCTAAAAACACCAAATTTCCTTTCGGTCCTAAAAAAATTAAAAATAAAAGGTTCCAACAAAATTATTGCTAATTCAAAGTGTAGCATACAATAATTCATTGAAACACTAAAAATCCCATATTCTAGAACTGTTGTCTACACCCACTTCATATACCTATAATTTGTCAGGGGTATGAAGTCTGCAAGCTTTCCACAATCAGGGTCATCCTCAAGACTTTGTGTGTCAAGAGCAGCCCTCCATAATTCTCCATCATGCCACACAACAGCATCTATGACAGGTCCCTTGTCATCATAGCTCTACAATGTAGGAAAAAAAAAAGGTTTCAAAAAAACAAAAATAACTACAGGAAAAGTAACAGATTAGGGAACTTGACACTTACATCAGCTTGCTTTCTTAGTAAATCAATTCTGTTTTGGAGGTCGTCTTTAACCTTCTTCAAATTTATATCATCTGGATTGGAATGTTTCTGAAAAATAAAGGCGTCATAAGACCAATTATACTATTTCAGCATCAAATACAAGACATATACTTTTGATACAAATCAAGCAGTATTTACAACAACCTGATTGAATTCATCAAGATGCTTTACAGCCTTAGCAATTTCTTCCTGATTTTTCTCATCCCACTTCTTTTTTCTTTCTTTCTGTCAATAAGAAAAAGAAGGGGAAAAAATTGTCACTAAACATGACTAATGCTTAAAATTAATCATACAGACTTTCATCGCTTACCTTCAAACGTGAAGTCAAAGTGTCAGTAAATAGCTCATAAACCAACTTATAACCAACATGCCATTCACCAGAAGGGTTTTTCCAAGAAGAGTTAACAACCAGCGAAGCTCCTATTGATGAATACATTACATTACAACCACAGCACAAAAATTCAAAGTTAATCTACGTGAGATGCACAATCTGATCGTTCACAAAAACCTGAAGCCCCGAGAATGCAACCATCAGCATCAGCTTTCACCACTTTTGAAGTATCGATATCTCCACTTCCAGTGCTAAACGAGCAGAAATTTAAAACAAAAATAAAATCAACAAATCATTAGATTAAGAAAACTACAACAAGCAACTCGGTCAACTTAATACCAGTCAATAACATCAAGGATCTTCGGTTTTCCGTCAGAGGTCACGTGAAGTCCATCAGCGGCAGGGTCAACTCCAGAATCTAAAATTCAAACGGTTCGTAATAAGCAATCAAACGTTCAGTTTCACTAACAAATGAGTAACGATTCGAGTTTTTGAGTACCGAATATAGCGATAATAGTGCCACGGCCATCGAACAGAGGATTATTTTCGATGAATCGATCGGCGCCGATTTCCTTCTTAGGCATGAGTGAAGCTAAGAAAGTCGATTCGTTTAGCTTGAAATTACGAAGAGAACCATTGTTATCTCCTCCACCACTACCGCCGGTTACAGTGGTCGTAGAAGAACAAGGCATGGCACTTTTATTGCTCTTATAATAATTACTTTTTCTAGTTTTGGTTTTGGTGTTACTGAAGAGCTTTTTGTGCGTAATGAGAAGCAGCGAAGTAGAGGGACTGCTGTGGGTGTGACGTTGGGTAAAGAATGATGGTGTTTTGGCCCAGTAAATGCTTTTTATTGATAATGGGCTTTGCATTTGGATATTTTTGTAATTTTGCTTCTTTCTTTAATTCAAGGGTGTTTTCGTTATTTTGACGAAACTAGTGGTGATGGTCGTGGTGGTAGTGGTGTTCGGTGGCGGTTTGGGCAGAAGGGTGTAAGGGCGGGAAGTTATAGAGCGCCACCTGGTGAAGTGATAGTGCAGTGCTGTGGTGGTGATGGTAGCTGGGTGTGGATTGGGTGGCGTAATCGGTAGTTCTGTTTAGTATGTGGTGAGATTACTATGTTTGGAAATTATGACGAAATGGTAGGTCCACACTACACGTTTCTTCCTATTGTTTGAAATTATTATTATTTTTTTAATATATTCTCTTGGTTTTCCTCCTTAAATGATGTGTTTAAAATTGTTACATATCTTCGAATAAAAAAATAGTAACTAATTGGATTCTTGCAAAGAAAAATAGATGCTTCCTTCGTTCTTTTTAGCATGCGATGCTTTTTTTTTGTTCTTGTCTTACTAAAGAAGAGATAACATTATACTGAAATAGCATTATGGACGTGGGAAATTTTCATCTGGGACTTAGGTTTATTCTTTTGCCATTAATTTCTCATAATATATTTTTAATATTCTCTTGATATATATTTTTAATAGATATATCATATAATCTAAAGTTTGATAGATTGCACAACATAATAATTTTTCTCTTTTAAATTAATGAAGACATAAATTATATTTGTACTAGTTCAAAATGACCCAAGAAGCATATCCATGACCAAGTCCAACATGCTTACAAAGAGTCCATCTAACATTGGAAGAATTAGCTTATGGAAACAAAGTGGTTGCAAATCCATTCTAAGCAAGTCTCCTCTCTGCCTTGATTCAGGACTGTTTACCTTATGAATAATTAGAAAAGTATCAATTAGTTTTATTTCCTTTAGCCCGAGTAGATAGGTCTTTATTGTTGATTTTGTTTCCTTTAGTTCATTTAGAAATGTCTCATTTTAATTTTGTTTCTATTTATAGTCGGGCTTAGAGGCTTGTAAAAGCCAAGGCTCATGCATTGTAAAGGTCTCTACACACTTTTTCTACATAAATTCAATACATATTGTTCCAGTTTATTTCTCTCAGACCTGGTGTCTACTTCATCCTGATCCCAGAGATCAAAGCTTCCCGGTGAAGCAAGCCTTCTATTTGATCCAAATCAGACAGATTAGAAGGGACTTGACTTGTTCTTAAGCAAGCCTTCTATTTGATCCAAATCAGACAGATTAGAAGGGACTTGACTTGTTCTTACCCCTATTGTCACCCTGAGCTGGTAACAAAACCCTTATTCTTCTACCCTATTTATGTGAAATTGTGTCAGGCTCACACGAACCCATTATAAACATTTAAAAGGTGCTTGGCCCGGTTCCTTCAATTTTAAGGTCAAACATCTTTTTGGCATGCCCAGTGGAACTTTTGTATGCCTATGCATACGAGATCGCAGAAAGCCAACACTATGAGCAAATCAAGCGAAAGGACTGCTTCAAACAACAAGACTGATGCATCGAGTGATCATGTTCAGGACCATGGCCAAAACGAGCTTCTGGAGAACAAAAAGGAGTACAATCGCACCCTGCCGCCCAGGAGACAGCCTATCCTTGGAAGGGAGGATGTGGATTTTCACAAAGACAAGGTGTTAAGGGAGAATCATACACTCTTCAACGATCTAATCACACAAATGTCAACGATCTTGAGACCGATCCTAAAGAGGAATGAATCACTCCATATGTAGTCCCAGAAGTAATTGGAGGAGATCGACGTCAACATGCATCGCATGGCATCCATCCTTGAGGGTAAACAAAACATTGAAATCCCCAAGTATTCCTCAGACACTAATAGGCCTAGTCGTAGCAATTTACAATATGGTAATGTGCGATTGATAAGAAGGCCCGATGAACATGAACGAAATTACTAAGTCTGACCTTCTAACTACAATGACAATAGCTATCAAGGTCGGGCAATTGGTTATAATCCTAATCGGGTCGGAACTGTATTCACTTATGATGAACAAGGCCAAGTCATTGAATTGACATTAGGCCAAGACATGGATCAACTTAATAATCAGGCACATTACAGTAATAATGATTATAAGTATGAGTATCGGCCACCTCTAACCAATCAAAGTCTTTTAAGAGACACTCTAGAAATAATGGAAATAGATTTTAAGCCCATTTCTAGGTCGATGTATAATAAACCCTATCCTGATTGGATAGATAAATTACACCCCTTTTCTTGGGGGTATAAGGTGCCTGAATTTGTATTATTTTTGGAAGAGGATAAACATCAATCTTCAATTGAACATATAGCCCGATTTACAGTACAATGTGGAGAGGCATCGACCAATGACTTTTGAAGGCTGAGGCTCTTTGGCAACTCCTTAACGAAATTTGCCTTTACATGGTACACATACCTACCCTCTAACTCTATCACTACCTGCCCTCTAACTCTATCACTACCTGCCCTCTAACTTTATCACTACCTGCCCTCTAACTCTATCACTAACTAGATATTTCTTTAGTCGATCTAGCCAGGATCTCTCAGTTACTAGGAGAATTCATGGAACAATATGTTATGAGATTCTGCAAACTTAGAACTCAATGCCATTCTGTCATCAGTGAGACCAAGTACGTCCCAATTGTAGTCAAAGGACTTAATTACTCTATGAGAGAACACTTTAGGGGACACCACTTCAAAGACTTATTTGAGCTAATAACTCATGCTGCCAGCTATGAGAGGTTGCTTAAGGAGAAAGACCAGAGGAGGTCTTCTTCTAAAGGAACTTACTATCAAGACCTCTTAGAAGTATCGGCCATTAATGAGGAATATGAGACTCATAGTGATGATAAAACCATTAACATGGCTGAATACGTGGGAACAAAACCCAATGAATGTCAGGCCCTGAAAAGGCCGTCGGTGGTCAAAGAAAAGAAGAAAATTCCTAAGGCAAACCAGATAGCCAAGGAATATTCTTTTGATTTAACAAAGGCCGATCAATTCTTTGATGCATTAATCAAAGACAGCCAAATAAAATTATCTGACAGCCATGTAATTCCTCCCCCAAAAGATTGGGCTGGCAAAGAGTATTGTAAATGGCATAACTCTTGGAGACATACTACTAACAATTATGTTATTTTTAGGAATGTAGTCTAAAAAGCCATCGACGAAGGAAAACTCTTATTCGTTGGAAGGGGAAAAGCTCAGGCCATCAGCATGGTGTTACTAAACATACCATGCAATATGATTTTTTCTAAAGATATCAAAGTCTTTGGACCAGGAAAGGTAGAACTATGGACCCCCGATCGGCCGATAGTCAGAGTGGAATTAAAGCTCCCAGAAGATAAAGAGGAGGAAGAAAGCTCAAGGTGAACAGGGAAGTCACATTCACCAATGAAGAGGATGTCACATGCAAATTGCCAACATTCCTTCAACTATACTCCTAAAAAGCACAGTAGATCTCTAAGGAAGGTGAAAAAGATCGACAAGGTTCCCCTAATCCGTCAAAGACTGAAGTCAAAACAGCATCCCACTCTGACAACAACAGCCGTCTTACTTACCAAAAAGGCTAAGGTTAAAAAGTGAATGGGACATCTCCTACAGGAACCAAGGCCACTCACTAAACATGCCAAATACTAAGCATTTAAGCCTAGGGTAATTGAAGATTGGCAAAGACACAAGTCTAAGGGGGAGATTTTTAAAAGAGTCTAGTACCCTGACAAAGACGGGAGTATCAGCATGACTAAAATCTAGAAAAGGAGAATGCAGAGACTTCGCCAATCGGCCAAACAAACTTATGAACCATCAACTTCCAGAGGTTCAGAAAAGAGGTCTCAAATAGATGATCGGTCTTTAAAGCTTGAGAATGGGCTATGGATATCATTGGGAAGGTTTGCCCTCCATTGTCCAAAGGGCATGGTTTTATGTTGATTGCTACATATTACTTCATAAAGAGGGTAGAAGTTGTTCCT
This sequence comes from Mallotus repandus, assembly GCA_949671775.1. Classification (NCBI taxonomy): domain Eukaryota; kingdom Viridiplantae; phylum Streptophyta; class Magnoliopsida; order Malpighiales; family Euphorbiaceae; genus Mallotus; species Mallotus repandus. The sequence goes on from CATIWM010055743.1 coordinate 28,166, forward strand.
TTAAAGATCGTTAATCAACAATCGATCATAGATTTCATCACCAACCAAATTATACATCGCTTTGGGATCCTAAAGTCTATAACCACAGACCAAGGTACTATGTTCACTGGAGAGGAAATTCAGGCCTTTGCTAAAAACTACAAAATCAAACTACTCCACTCATCGCCGTACTATGCTCAGGCAAACTGAAAGGCCGAAGCAACCAATAAACTAGTTAAAATGGTAATTCAAAAATCCATAGAAGAGAATCCCTAAGTATGGCATGAAACTCTATTCAAAGTACTTTAGGCATTAAGAATCAATCTAAAAATAGCAACAAGTACCTCTCCCTTCAAACTAGTGTATGGTCATGAAGCCATGTTACCGATGGAATTAATAGTTGCATCTCTAAGAAGGCAGGTCCATTCTAGGATATTGCCTTCAGAGTACGCTGAAAGCATGCTGTAAGAGCTTGATTAGCTAGACGAGGAAAGGCTTCTGGCATATAACTGAATAGGAGTGCAAAAGAGAAAGGTCGAATGGGCATATAATAAGAGAGTTAAATACAAGTATTTCAAGGAGGGAGACCTTATCTGGGAACTCATATTACCTATCAGACATAAAGATCGATCGCTTGGGAAATGGAGTCCAAATTGGGAAGGGCCATTTGTGGTAACCCGAATACTAAAGGGCGGTGCCTATCTCTTAGCCGATAAAGATGGTTCGCCTTATGCCAGACCAATTAACTGTAAATATTTGAAAGCTTACTATCCGTCCATGTGGGATGGTATAGATCCGTCACAATTTGATAAAACTAATTAAGTACCTAGATGTATTATATTGTTATTAAGGCCGATTATATTTTTCATGCCTGTTTTTGTTGATTAAACTTTGTTAAGCTCTTTCATCTTGTAATAACAGTTATCTGGCCGAGATCCTACATCTAAGGCCGATAAATTATGAAATAAAGTTTAAGGCCGATTATGCTTTTTGGTTCATATGACTAATGCAACATCACTACAATATCTATTTGTTTAATATTGAAGGCATGCATGAAACAAAAGATGGCTGAAGCAAAAAGTAAAATTAAATATATCAAGTCATCCCACAGGCCAATAAACATTATAGTATTCAAAACAACCACTGAGGCCGAACAACTAAACATTCATAAAATTATTTTGACGGTCACAACCCGACCACCTAGGTTTTGGATTTGAAAACATTAACAAACTCAGACAAAGCACTGGTGGAGTTTTGTTGGTCCAACTCAACCGAATCATTTTGCCCTTGGAGTTTAGCAATTTGAAGGCGTAAGTTCTTCCTTTTCTCCCGTATCTCCTTCATCCGGGCGCTGTGGAGTTATGTTTGCTCCAACTATCTCTTTTGAGCAGCCTTGAAACTAGCTAGATCAGCCTGTTTCTTTTTCAGTGCTGACTCCAAATCAACTACTTCCTTTTTTAAATTCTCATGGGTTGGACCAGCGTCAAGGACGATCTTTCTCTCATGCTTGATAGCTTCTACAATCGAGACTGCCTCCTCATCCAACTTTCATTTCTTGGCATCTTTCTCTACTAAACTGGATATGAATTTATTAGCTTTATGATAGTTGGAGATGACGGTAGGCAAACTTCTGTGAAGATTGTCAATAATGGATTTCTGGCTGACTATTATTTCTGGGCACTTTTGAGCATTCTCATGAAGGTATCCCAACAGTCTAGCAGCCCAATCATGGTTGCTATCGTTAAGGAAGAAGTGAGTAGGGTCCTCAAAAATCTCCACCAAGTCCTTGAGCCTTCGCTTGACCTCCTTAGATACTAGATCTTTCGAATCGGCCACCATATCAGTTAAATCGGCCTCTTCTTGGTTAGATGGAGAATGGTCTCTTTCTACCTCACCTCTAACATTTAAATCATCCAGGCAGGCCTCAATCTCATCAAAGAGAGTAAATAACGAGCCCTGTTCATTGGAAAGTTAGAGCAACAATAAAAAAAATTTGATAATCACAGGGCAAATGCAAATACCTTATCTAACGGTTCAGGCATCGAGGGAGTAGGTGGTGGAGAGGTCGATCCAACCAAACTTGTAATTGGAGATCCCTCGAGTAAAGGTTTTGAAGAACCCTCTATTGTTGTGGCAGCAATAGCAGAAGTGAATTTGTCAACCTTGTCGAAAGACTCTACCGGTATTGGGGCTAGGACTTTGCTAGGAGAAGTAGTGAGATCTTGGACCTCAAGCGTCTTGACGGTTTTCGAGGTCGATCTGAAGTTGCTTTTCTTAGAATTTTTGTGATGGGTTTTAACCTTCTTTAGCCTCAGTTAATCATCAGGCACATCTATAGGTTTCTCTTTAACGTCTACAAAAGAAAATAGTAAAAAGGAAATTCATAGGGTAAGAATCAGTTCATGAGCTAAAACAACTATCTAACCGTTTGATGAATGGATGCGCATAGGAGGAGGATGGTCGAACTACACAAAGGGTCATAATGGGATCACCAATAAAGCTACTGGTAAAGCTTACTTTGCTATGCGATATGAGTTTAGAAATTGCAGAACCAATAATGCTAAAAGGAGCTATAGGAACCTCTAGAGACTGATCAACATAAGAGCATGAGGAAACGTTTAGATCGGTCACCTTGGGAAAATTGGTGCAAGTTTGAAGATATATGGCATAACTCTAGAGCCGGTGTTCCCATAGCAATTTGGCCTTAAATTGCTCCACCCTCCTCTGCATCCCATATTAGTCTCGGTAATTGTACTTGCAATGATAACAACTCTCAAAAGTGCGAATTTCATGAATGAACTCACCTCGGATCTTGGTTTGACCTTGCAAAGAAGAAGATGTTTGGTCATCAGTCAGTTCCCATTGTTGAATGTTCATCACTTCATCAGATGATAAACAAAAATTTTTAAAATAAAAGGAGTCCCAGAAGTGATTGAACATCTGTGTTTTACAAGGATTGACAGATAAGGGGCATAAATGTAAGTTCTTTTTAAGGGCCTCGTAGACCTTTGCAAGCTTCTCATAGAACTCTACTTCCCCATAAACGGGCCTGCTGTAAAATGGGGAATTGCACGAATAAAGGATTAGACATGGGAGAGATTATGTGAGCCCAAATTGCCTGGCGACTAAGTGAGGATTATATGTCTCGACACCACACTTGTTATTTTGTGGGTCCAAGTCAAGACCAAACAAAAGATCCCTGGCGATGAGAATGCTCTCCCAGGCTGATATAACATCCGATTAAGGATTATGGCCAAAGAAATCTTCTAATAACCAGGAAGGCCAAAGCTTGTAGGGATAAATGGATAGTACAAGGTGCCTTGTCGGCCTTGAGGGTTATATAAAAAATGGAAGAACTCTCAAAATGAGGAGTATTTACACTCAAAGGATGATACCCAGGGGGCATAGCAACCTACGAACTTGAAAGCTAGTTTTGGTGGCCGATTCATAAAATCCTGAAAATATGCTGCAAATCAGATTTGAACGATTCATATCGGTCCAAGCCTCAATTTGAAGTCATCTCTGTCTTTATCAGGCACTAGTTGGTGTATGCCTCTATAAAATTGACTCAGGATGAAGGGACCAAATGATAGCTTCTGTCCATCGGCCAAAGTTGCAGCTAATGGAAGAAATTCTTCGGTTACTTTTATCGAGCTAGGGTAGCCTATGAATCGGCAGAGCTAGTACAGTAAAAAGGCGACATGCTCGGCCTTATCAGGGACAGGGGTTGACTTTATGTTCATAATAATGAAAGGGCTGTAGCTTATATGTTCATTTTTGAAGGAAATGTTATACTTGGTTATATCGGCTTTAAGTCTGGGGCTAATTTCCTTACCATAAGGTTCGAGGCAGAACAGGGCGGCCAGATCTAATAAAGTAATCATCATCAGTCCTTCTCCAAATATAAAAGCGTTACTGGACTGAGACCAGAAAAGAGATATGGCCGATAATGAGGGCTTGTTTATTGGCACCTCTGTTTTGAAAAATTAGGGCATTTCATAAATACTTATTTATTTCCATATTGAGGAAAATTCAACTTCCATTTGGGCATGCCAGACTAAAAATTCCTTTGAAGGGTTCGGTCAAGATCTAATTGGAATGTTTTTATTCTATAGTAACATGTTATTAGGTTGATTGAACCTAGAAGGGTCATTCTTTCTAGCAACAAAAATAATCTCATCTACCCACTTATTGTCCTCAACAAGTACAAGACCTAAGGTAATATTACTAGGACACTCAGGATATCTGAATAATACCTCTGACGTAGCAGTGGATGCCTGCACAATGTTGTTAACTCGTTCCAAGCAAGTAAGGGGATCAGCCTTTTGGTCGATTGGAGAGGATGTGACTTTCTTTGACTTTCCCATTAAGATTTGAAACTAAAGGCAAGAGTTCGGTCAGAAGGTATGATAGACCGATCGAATAAAATGAGAAGGGAAAGAGGTGGAAGAAATACCTGAGTGACAGACCTCAGAAGATGGGAGCTCGAGCATTGAATGCTAGAGAAAGAAGCTGTGAGGAGAGAGAAAGTGAATTTTCTACAACAAGTGGGGTGAATGATTGGGATCTCTCCCCTTTTATAGGCGCAATTTTAGACAGATGAAGAGACGCGACGATTGACGAGAATGTCCTCGCCAAGGCGGTAAAAAGAAAAATTTCACAGTAAGGGCTCTCATAGGCTCAATCCCGCCTGACAAGGCCATTTGGGCCTAATAAAGTTGTAGAATCAATCCATTAGCTTGGGCCTCAGTCTTAATTCTAGGGGGCATTGTTTGTACTAGCCCAAAATGGCCAAATAAGTATATCCATAGCCAAGTCCAACATGCTTACAAAGAGCCCATCTGACATTAAAAGAATTAGCTTATGGAAACAAAGTGGTTGGGAATCCATTCTTGGCAAGTCTCCTCTCTGCCTTGATTCAGGACTATTTACCTTATGTAGAATTAGGAAAGTATCAATTAGTTTTATTTCCTTTAGCCCAATTAGGTAGGTATTTACTGTTGATTTTGTTTCTTTTAATTCATTTAGGAATGTCTCCTTTCAATTTTATTTCCATTTATAGTTAGGCTTAGAGGCTCATAAAAGCTAAGGTTCATGCATTGTAAAGATCTCTACACATTTTTTCTACATAAATTCAATACATATTGTTCCAATTTATTTCTCTCAGACCCGGTGTCTACTTCATCCTAATCCCAAAGATCAAAGCTTTCCGGTGAAGCAAGCCTTCTGTTTAATCTAAATCAGACAGGTTAGAAGGGACTTGACCTGTTCTTGCCCCTATTGCCACCCTGAGCTGGTAATAAAACCCTTATTCTTCTACCCCATTTCTGTGAAATTATGATCAGGCTCACATGAACCCATTCTAAACATTTAAAAGGTGCTTGGGCCAGTTCCTTCAATTTTAAGGCCGAACAAATTAAAACTTATACTTCTTATAAAAGAGTTACCATTTGAATACTCTCTTATAAAAAATATAATATATTTTTTAATAACTAATCATACCTTTATTTAAAAAAACTTAGAAAATAAAATAAGAATTGAATCTTTAATCTATAAATATCTTAAAGAGGGATATGACATTAGATCACTCAACATTCATTAAACTAAAGATATATTCCAAAATATATTTCCAACTTGAAAATCCATAAAACAAAGTCACAAACTCATAACACAAAGTTAATAATGGGCAATAGTGCTCTCTCTATGAGAGTTTTAGTGAGAGGTTTTTTGTCTTTTTTTTAAGTGATTTTCTCTAGTGGTTTTGGTTTGTATGTGGTTTTTAGCCATTTTTTGGCCAAAAACTACCATTTGCCTTCCTTTTTATTTTTTTTGTTCTTCTTTTTTTTGGGTTTTTGTTTATACATAATGTGGATTTGAGTCTTTGCTTAAATCCTTCAAGTTCCTTAGCTATCTGTGGTTTTTAGTCTAGATCTATAGATTCAGTGGGTTTGAAGATGGAATACACAAATGAAAATGCCTTAGAGGGGGGGGGGGGGGTGAATAAGGCAATCAAATTCAAATTGATAGTAATTGAAATTTAAACAAAAATAGAAAGAATGTTGGGAAGGAAGAATGAAGAACACAATGATTTAAGGAGTTCGGATTCAACAATAATCCTACATCTCCACCTAACTTATCCCCAAGTTAGGATTTTCAATCACCCACAATCTTATTCATAAGATTGAGATTACACAAGAGTTTAAGGTTCACTCTTACAACCTTACAAATAAGAGTTTCTAGGCTCACTCTAAAATCGAATCCCAAGTGTTTTAATGGCTAAACACTTAAACCAATTCCTTTAGAAATAAATCTCACTTCCCTTCTAATCTATTCCAAGACTTAGATGAAGTAGAAATTATATTTCTAACACACAACCAACTCTCATAAGAGTTAATGAAACTAAAATGAATAAATTGAAAGTTTGAGAGCTTTGTGAATGCTTAAAAGAGAATGAATGATAAACAAGTTTCTTAGCATTCAGTTGAGCTCTTGGAGGTGTTTATATAGATAAACACTAAAAAATATAGTTTTTGGATGTATCAATTATGTCTCCAACATCTATAAATAATTTTTGAATACTCTTGGACTTTTTGCAGCTTAAAGGATGCTCACAATCGTGAGGAAGCGGTTCTAGGTTGTGAGGAGGAAAGTACTAGCCGTTGCCTTTGAAAAAAGTCAAAAATTCCCTTTTTTGTTATCAGAGGAGTTCTCATAAGCTACTCACAATCGTGAGCACTCCTCGTGAGCATCACTGCCTAAATCACTTAAAAAGGCACAAAAAGATGCTACAGGAGGTTGCTCGTGAGACGCTCGTGAAGGTGCTCGTGAGCGTCACTGAAGACGATCGAATTAGCCTTAACTTTCTTCATAAAAGTTGTATATAATTGTCTTATATTTCCACAAAACTTTGAATTATCTCAATTAGACATCTGTAGCTCAAGATATTGCTCAAATACTAAGAGCTGCTCAACTTAAGATGAAAGCTCCATATGCTAACTTTTATTCAAGATTTTCATATCCAAATGAGCTTAGATTTTGACAAGTAAGCTCAGTTAGGAAATCTTAAGATGTCTACTTCAAATGTTAAGAAGAACACTTCCTTATTATAGATCTCTAGGAATGTTAAAATCTTCCTTGAATCTCGGAGGTCAAATTAGCCCAAAAGCATGCTTAACTCCATTTTGATTTGCATGATAGTCCTAGCTTATACACACTTAAACAACCATATTAAATGCTCAAACTTAAGATTTTTAAGATTAAAATCAAGATTAATTATTGTTAAGGTCAACAATCTCCTCCTTTTTTATTTTAACAAACTTATTTTGAGTTTGAGAAGATAATATTAAGTGAAGTGTGTGAAAATTTGAACTTTACTTAATTAGATGATACATACTCTCCCTAAGATTATGCACAAGATAAAAATTAAGGAGTAAGCAATAATTAAAAAGAAATGAATATATTTCTTTATTTCTCCTCCTATTGGACATGATAAGAAATATAAATTTTAGAATTATCAATGGATGCTTGACAAAATATTTAAGAAACATAAACATGGTAGAAGACAAAATTTACTAAGATAATGCATCAAAAAATAGTACATATCACATTATTATATAGAGCTTAGTTCTAAAGGAAACAAAAGACCAAGAACTAAAA
>CATIWM010055754.1:0-19617 GCA_949671775.1 Mallotus repandus
TAGCGAAAGATTTTTAATCTTTGTTACAACTACTGTGTAGTGTCCAACAAAGTGTAAATTGAAATTTATATTGTAGCTATTATGCAGCATACAATAAGGTGAACTTTTGAAATCAAGTTATAGCCACTGTTCAACATATAATTTAGCATGATTGAAATTGATGTAATGGCTACTACATAGCAAATAACAATGTGTGTAAAATACAAAAATTAATTTTTTTGCATTTTTAGATTGATTGAAATTTGAAAATTTCGCACTAAGTGATTGTGAGTCGTGCTAAAAAAAATTAATAATTCCATGAATTATTAAATTGAATTTCTTATCATGTTTTTTTCTTAAATCAATTAAGAATTAATTTCTTAATTGAATTACAATTTTGGACTAAATTGCAAGAAAACTTATGGATTTATTTGCAAATAAAGTTTGAGAAGATTAAAGTGCATATTTGCCACTTTAATATATACTTGCCTTTCTTTTTCTTCTTTTCCTGATCATCTTCTTGTTTTTCCTAATCTTTTCTTTTCCTCTCACTTTCACTTTGATTTTGATTTCTTCTTTTCTTGATTGCTTCTTCGTTTGAAGTCCAAATTTGGATCCATCTGATCCTACGGCTCACCCGCTACATAGGTCGCGTGCTAGTCCTCTGGCGTAGCTAATCCAGCTTTCCTAGCCCAACATTCTCCACAAAACCATTTGGGACTTTAGGAGGGTGCAATGGTCCTTCTTTTGACTCATCTGAAGCTCGATAGGTGCTCCAATACTGGTGATAAAGTTCTTATTCTTTCCCTTTGTTTTATTTTGCAAAATTTTAATTTTATTCTATCTAATTAGTGATTAAAATTAGACAGAATTATGCAAAAATTGAACATGTATGCATGAATTAAAGATTTGTAATCAAAATTAATCCATGAAAATTAATTTTTCAGATGAAAATCAAATTAAAACATTGAAAAATTGGATCAGGTTAATGTGCATGTTCGATCCGAACTATGGATTTCTGGATGAAACACTGTGAATCTGATCAAAATTATAGATTTTCTATCAGAATTTTATAATCCCGATCGAAATTATAGATTTTCAGTCAAAAATCTAGAATTTCGAATTATAGATTTTCTATCAGAATTCTATAATCCCGATCGAAATTATAGATTTTCGGTCAAAAATCTAGAATTCCGATCGAAATTCTAGATTTTTGATCAAAAATCCAATTTTTCTGATTGGATTAAAAATTTGATTATTTTAATTTTTCACAAATTTCCAATTTTTTATTTTTTAAATGCAAATAATAATGCAAATGAATGCAATAAATTTGTAAAAGTTAAAGAGATAGTGATTTGTGTTATTTTTGAATTTTTATTTAGAAACCACTGAAGTTCTCGGGTTGCTTTCATCTGGCTCGGGAATTGTTTCATGATTTGTCTGGAGAGGTAACAAAGTATATCTAGGTGTCAAGCTTCAAACATTTCATTGGTACTCTCTCGACTCATCAAGGTAGATAAGATCATTACTCTCTTTTTGCACTAATTGAGAGATGGATACTACCCACACGTTCCACACTCGTGTGGGTAAGTTATCTATCTCTCCGATGAGCTTTTCTACTATTACTGGGATAGCCTTTAGAGGTACCCAGTCCCTTTTGATATCAGTTGCTACAACTTTCCTAAAGATTCTAAGAGCTAGTATGTTCATAAACACTTGCTCGGGTTCGTTCCAATGTAGAAGAATCGGAAGAACATATTCCTTTCATCTCTCATTTAGGGTTTTAGGAGATTACCCACCACTACACCTTGTCATATCATTGAAAAAGCGAGATGTTTTCTATTGATATTGCTAGGCACTACCCTCTTTTGTGAGACTGGTCACGAGGTTAGCATTGCTCTTCTTGGTCCTCTTTGAGACCTTAGTCGAGTTGCTACCTTCGATTAGGACTACCACCGGTTTATGTAGGAGAACCTTCTGGAGCAGGTTCCTATGGATTTGAAGGAGGTCTAATTCTTATCAACTTCTCTTTTTCACTTTCTTGATTGTTATTACTAACTTTTGCTCCTCTCTTTTAGGTTGAGAAAGTTGATTCTGATATTGATGATTATACTATAGAAATAGACACCAAGACTGATCTTAGGACTGAGAGGACCGAGCACGGAACCGAGCAAGGATCTTATGCTCAGTATATAGAGACTGTTTGAGGTGAGACTTCAACGAGTGCCACCCTTGGTGATATTTCACTCATGGATCAATCAATGTACTACTAGGCTCCTACAGTTCATACTCCTATTGAGCAGTATATGAGCTTTGATGAGATGCAGCCTCCTAGCTCCTCTCCATTAGTCACTTCTTATGTGAGTGCAATTGGTTATTTTTACCTGTACAAACTAAATACTTGATACTGATGTTAGTAATACTTATAATGTAGGTTCATCAGACATAGGTAGAGTACTTGTACGGACCTTCCTCATCTCAGAGATTATTCACCATGCAAGTCACAAACAGTTGGAGAGTAAGTATTTCACAACAAATATGCAAATGTATGCATGTTATATATGACATACATGACTCTAACTATTTTCCTAATACAATAGAGCTACATAGAGGACTTGGAGCGCAAGAATGAGAGGCTCCGTGATAGCTTGCTGATTTAGGTTTTAATGACTATAATGTTGGGACATCGACTGCTAAAGCTCCAAATGATGACCCGATTAGAGGATGGAGTCCTTGGCCGGATACTAGAGCTAAAGATGATTGATTGTATTGAGTAGCTCGCTGTTGTTTACTTTTCTTACTAACTTTCATTGTGCTTGTAGTATGTCATTTGACTTTTATGACTTCTATACTGTTCTACTTACTATTGTATATCACTGAACTGTTATACTATTCTTGAGTGAATTCTACTTTGAACCTCTTTTATTTGAATCACGTTTTAAGTTAAAAAGGTAAAAGAATAAATAAATAAATAACTATGACTTTATTTATTTATTGTAATCTTGATTAACTTTGATCTTTTAATTTTATTGCAATCCTGTTAGGAAATAAAATCCTTATCCCATCCTGATTTGTCCTTTATCACTATATAAGGACTCATAAAAGGTTTATTTTCTTCACTTCTTTATTTTGCATCTCCACCATGACTTAACCTACTCTTCAATTGCTTAAGAACATTCTCAAGCACCTTAATGGAGATGACTAGAATCGATTTCTGCCTTTTTGTACCAAGTTGCTGAAATCATTTCATCACCTCAAAATTAACTATAATTTCCTCCACACTGTTATCATTGGTTTGGACAATTTTAGGACTCAAAACCATTTTTCAGGCAGTTTACTTCTCCTTCAGGCATGTAACCAAAATCTTTTCTTTATTTTTGTCTTATAGCTTAATTTTTGCCTAAGCCGTCCTTTCGGGGTTTTAACTTAGCGAGCTTTATTTTTGCCTAAGTTGCCCTTTCGGGCTTTCAACTTAGCGATATATTTTATTATTATTTTTTTATTTCTTTTGTTTGTTTTCTTTTCCTTTCAAATATGGTTACAAGAGAAGCTAAGCTTACTCAATGCTTCCATTAATCCTTTGACTTATCAGCCTTATCAGTTACAATCTCATCCTTTGAAGATAAAGGGCATACATGCCATTGACCAATGGGTTAACTGGATGAAGAACATTATAGATGTTAAGATCACTTGGACCTGTACTTAGTGGAAGTTGAAGTATGTGATAATCTACCTATTCTTGTACTTAGTATGATAAGTGTTCCTATTCATGGGTTGCGTTTCTCCACTTTTATTTCTCCTTCACACATTTGCCATCAGTATGGACATCGTCAATTCATTATTATAATCTTATTTGACTTCAAAGGCTTTCCTTTGAGATAAGACTTTCTGGATAAAGTGAAAAGTTTGTGGCCTCAAAGGACTATAGAACAGAATTTGAATCCCAATGTTGGTATGATCACTGATGACAATTACAAGGCTTGGGTTATATTGCAGACTACAGAGCCACTAGGATTTGCTAGATACAAAAGAACTCAAGCACTACAAGATAAGTCTCAAAAGAAGAAATGAAGGATATAGCTAAAAGTGATCTCATAGATATATTTTTCAAGCTTTTCATGTTTTATTTTCCTTTCTAGTACTTATACATTGTAATAAAGATAGACCATCCATTTTAGACAAAAATTCCATTTTAATTTGATTCATTAATTAGGGCCAAAATGAGTACATTTGTTACATAAAAAAACATAACTCATATTATCAGCTAGTCCTTTTGAATTTTCTAACTGAATATTTTCTACTCACTTTTAATTCCTTAATTTTTGCATGACTCGCCCTTTGCAGGTTTTCTAACCAGTAGGATCATTCTTTTATTTATTCCCTAATTTTTTCCTATTAGCCCTTTGTGGGTTTTATGAACTGTAGGAAAGTCTTAATTTTTTCCTAACAAACCTTTTTAGGTTTTCCAGCTAGCTGACTTTTATTTTTTTATTTTACTTTTATTTTTATTTTTTAAAGGCAGTACTTCTTGAGGCGGTCCAAGTTAATCGGCTCTGTGAACTCATTCCCTTCAAGATATGAGATTTTTTTGTAGCTCTTTAAGGCATGACTGCCTTGACTAAGTATGGCCTTTCCTAATTAGGTCTAAATTTCTCTCTTGGATCAAATACCATAGCCCTTGACTATTTTAGTACCATATTTCCTTCTTTAATCTTTCTAGGTTTAACCTTCTTATTGATTGATCTACCTATCCTCTTCTGATATATTTGAGTGTGGAATAGATAATCCATCCTTTTATCATCTTGAGATACAAGGTGTTCATATGTCTTTTATTTCCATTCACTCTTAGGAGTTTTGGCTTGCATAATCACTCTTAAAGACTTGATCTTAATCCTTATTGGCAAAACTGCTTCACACCCATTTACTAATGAGAATGGGGTTCGGCCTATTGTTGTTCGTGTTGTTGTTATGTATCCTTATAAAACAAAAGGGAGATACACAGACCAATCCTTGTATATCTTGACCATTTTAGAGAGAATTTTCTTAACATTCTTATGCATTGCCTCTACCGCTTCATTAGCCTGAGGCTGATAAGGTGAGGAATTATGATGCTCAATCTGATACTTTTACAATAACTCTAGTATATTTACTTAGAATAAAACCCCATTATGTATCATAATGTGATGTGGGGCCCTATATTTGCAAATGAGACTCTTTTCTACAAACTTCACCATCGATTTTGCTTTTAAAGCACTGTATGACTCTGCCTCTACCTATCTGGAGAAATAGTCGATCGCTACCACTATGCACTTGTGCCCATTTGATGGTTTCGACCTTATTTAACCTATGATATCTACTCCCCAAGCTATAAAGGGCTAAGGAGATGACAAACTATTCAACACTGTAGGTGGTAGATGATTTAAGTTCCCATGAATTTGACACTAATGACTTTATCTCACTATTCTGATGCAATCCCTTTCCATGCTTATCCAGTAATACCTTTGTCATATAGTCTTCTTTTAAAAGATGATTCCATTCATGTGAGACCTACAAACTCCTGCATGAATCTCTTTAATCACTTCCTTTGCTTCTTCTTTCTTAAGGCATCCCAATTGTGTTCCATTCATCATTCTCTTGTACAAAACTCCATCATGACTTGCATAATTATGTGCAAGAATACGAAGAGCATATTTTTCCTTAGAGGTTGCTTCTTCTGGATACTTCTTTTACTTTATAAACTTCTGAACATTATAGAACCATAGTTTCTCTTCTGGTCTTATCCAAATACTCATTGCTTGCTCATCATTGTAACACGAATCTTTTGCCTTTACTATCACTAAAGGTTTCATGGTAAACCCAGTTGAATTATCCCACATTAAAGAAAGAGTTGCTAATGTATCTCCCATCTGATTCTCATCTCTTGATAAGTGTATGAAGAGATCGACATCTATTGACATTCTTCACTAGGTTTTTCAAACAATAAATATAAGGATTTAACCTCTCTTCTTTTACCTCCCTTTCTTTATTAGCTTCATTGATGACTAATAAAGAATCTCTATAAACTAACAAATCCTTTCCTCCAGTTGATAGAGCTACTTTTATTCCATAGATTCATGTTTCATACTCAGCCATGTTGTTCTTAACCAGTTTCTTGGCCATAGAAATGGTTTCTCCTTCTGGTGTGACAAGGATTACTCCCAATCCTGCTCCTTTGTTGTTCACAGCTCCATTAAAATATAGCTTCCATTCTTGAGACTCTATTACTGCTAGGTTTTCATTAGGAAAATATAGACTCCACTGTTCATCTCCGTCTACTACATTTTGGGCTAAGAATTTTGTAATTGCCCTACCTTTAATGGCCTTTCTAGTGATGTACTCTATATCAAATTATGTTAAAAGCACTAGCCATTAAGACATTCTCCCAGTCAAAGCAGGTGCTTGAAATAAATACCTTTAAGGATTTATCTTTGAAACAACATATATTTTGTATGACTAGAAATATTGTCTTAATTTCCTCAGCGCCCATATTATAACTAGACATGTCTTATTTACTATATCATATTTCTCTTCAGACAACATGAATTTCTTGCTGTGATAATACACTGCCTATTCTATTCCTTCTGGTCCTTCTAGTGCTAACATTTCCCCCATTGCCTTGACTTCTAAAGCCCCATTGCCTTCTCTTCTAAAGCTAAGTACAAAATTAATGGTTTTCAGGGTCTAGGTGGTTTCAAGACTAGCGGACTAGTTAAATATTGCTTGGTCTTGTCAAAAGCTCTCTGACATTCTTCATTCCATTTCACAGGCTGATTCTTTCTTAAGAGTTTAAAAATTGGATCACAAACAATAGCAAACTTTGCAATGAACTTGTTGATGTATTATAATTTCCCAATGAACCCTCTTACTTCTTTCTCAGTGTTGGGTGTAGGCATCTCTTGAATAGCTTTGATATTGTCTGGATCTACTTCTATTCCTCGTTAACTGACTATGTGTCCTAGCAGTTTTCCGGAAGTTACCCCAAAAATGCACTTTTTTAGATTGAGCCTTAGATTATACTTCTTAGTTCTAGATAAGAACTGGTCCAAGGCTTTGAAATGTCCTTCTTTTATTTCTGACTTGACCATTATATCATCTACATATACCTCCACTTCTTTATGCATCATGTCATGAAACAGAGTGGTTGTTGCTCTCTAATAGGTAGCACCTACATTCTTCAATCCAAAGGGCATTACCTTATAGCAATATGTTCCCCACTCTATAATGAAAGTAGTTTTAATCTTGTCCATGACTGCCGTTATTATTTGGTTATAACCTAAAAATCCATGCATAAAGGAATACATTACACTCGACGCAGCACTACCAACTCACCTCAATATGAGGTAAGGAAAATCATCTTTAAGACATGCTTTATTCAGGTCTCTAAAACCCACACACATTCACACCCAACCATCTTTCTTAGGAACTGGCACTATGTTTGCTAGCCATTGGGGATATTCCACTATGTCAAGGAAATTTGACTAAATTTGCTTAGCAATTTCTTCCCTTATCTTTTTTGTCCATTCAAGCCTTAGTCTGTGAAGCTTTTGTTTAACTGGTTTAATATCTAGATAAGTTGGAATATGGTGCTCTATAATTTCTCTATCTAAACCTAGAATATCATTGTAAGACCAAACAAATACCACTTTTCCTTTTGTTAATATTCTCTCAAAATTTTCCCTCTCCTCAGGAGTTACATCATGTAATATAAAAATGTTCTTTCGATTGTCATTTGTGCCCATGTTAAATGAATCTATTTGAATAGAATTAATGTCTAAGATGCACATATGATCAATATTAAAATGCATAGATCCATCAAGATGAACATCACACAAGTAAGCCAAACTAGAGTTCATACTATTGACCACAAGAAAAACAAAGTTTTCATCCTTGTAAAGATCAGACATTATTACATCAATTTCTTCATAAAAAAAATAACTAAAGCTTTTACTAATGATTGTAGCTAAATCCTATGGTAGCTCTTTTTTAGGTGGTAGACAAAGTAACTCCTCGACGGTCATGGTCCCTATCTTCTCAGTAACTTGCTTCATCACATTTTCTTTATTGTCTTACATCAGGTTCTCAATGATCTGCTCCTTGAAGATATCAAATCCAGGAACATTAACACTAGCTATATTGATAGCTTCCTTAGTACATAGGTAGAACTTTCCTTCTCCCTCTCTAATAAAGCTTTCTTCTAGGGGTTTCACTTTCTGTGGAGTTTTCCCTTTGTTCTTTGATCCCCTCTTTGCTTTCCTACTACTTGATCCTATCTCTGTATAACCCAACTCTCTAGTGTTATTCTACCTTTTCAAATTTGGTAGCTTCAGAATTCCCTGTTGGTTCTTTCCCAATCCCAATCCTGATTGGTGCATCTTTTTCATCATCTTTGCAACCTTTGGATCCATTTCAGTTCCATAAAAAATTTCGACCACTTGGAAACCAAAAGGAGAAATTACTTGCTTCTGACTCTCAAGTATAGCTGATACAGTCTTGCCCATGCTAGCATCTATAGTCACAACTTCTCCTTCATGAAGGAATATTATCTTCTGATGCATAGTTAAGGGTACTCCTCCCAGGACATGAAACCAAGGCCTACCCAGTAGCAAGGCATAGGTGACAATAATGTCTAGCACAATGAATTCAACTATTGACTTTACTGGTCCATTTTTCACAAGAGCTTGGAATGTTCCCTCTACACTCCTTGTGCTATCATCGTAGGCTCTGATTTTTAAGTCCGAATTTGTCAAGTTGTCAACTTTCAGACCTAAATTAGGCAGGTTTTTTAATGGGCAAACATTAATTACATAAGCATCATCCACCATCACATAATTGGTTCTTTTTCTTTTAACTTCAGCTAGAATAAATAAAGTCTTATTATGGTTTCTTCCCTCTATAGGCAGATCATCATCTGAGAATGTCACTACTCTATATTTATTTTCTGTCACCTTTACTATCATAGCCTCTAGTGAAGTAGTAGTTTCAATGTTCATCTTAGATAAGGCTTTAATAAGAGCCTTTCTATGACTACTAGAATGAATTAGGAGCTACTAGATGCTCACATTTGCTTTTGCTTTCTTAAACTATTCAAGAATTAAATCATGCTCTTGCTCTTCTATTGTTATGTCTTTATCTACTTCCTCTCTCTGTTGCTTTCTCCATTTTTTTCTTAGGTGGCTTATAACCCTTTCCAATTCTAGTAATATGGCTTACTTCAGTATTATCCATCCATACATTGTAGCCCTCATTGTCCTTGTCCACTAAGCTATATCAGATGTCAATGGTTCCAACACTCTCATTTTTCTTTCCGTCTTTCTAAATCTCCACCATGCATGTTTCTTTCTTAAGTGACTTCTTATCTTTAAATTCCTAACCCCATCTAGTAGGCACAATTGCATCTAGGGGTATATCATTAGAAGCTAGCTTGGAGTAAAACACTTTGTTATCAAATTTGCCCGAAGGCTGGCCTAAAAAATCTTCAACCCCTCTTTGCAGTTGCTTAGGAGCCTTACATTCTTTCTTCTCACTTGCTAGCTTTTATCTTCAAACTCGTCTCCCCATCCTCTAGGCACAATTGACTCAATAGGAATATCATACGAAGGAGGTTTAGAGTAAAATACCTTATTGTAAAATTTGCGTGAGGGTTGTCCCAACAGATCCTTTATTCCTCTAAGGGCATCAGGAAGTTCCTCATTAGCTTCACGATTTAGGTCCTCAAAGTAGTTTAACACTTTTGCTCACTAAACCTCCTTCCTATGATATTCTTATTGAGTTAATTGGGTTTGATTTTTCTGGGGGTAGTACATTTCGGTGTTTTGGGAAATGATTGTTTTTGGTGCTAGGGTTTGGGTTTGATTTTTCTGGGTTGGTAATTTTTCCAGCATCTATGAGGTTTTGGATTTCATTTTTCAAGAAGATGTAGGTATTCGTTGAATGGCAAGTGACTTAGTGAAATTTGCAATAATTGTTCGGGTCATAGCTTGGGACGTTTGGGTTTGGTAATTTAGTGAAATTGAGGGGTCGAGCAAGCCTTTTTAGATTAGCACTCTAAGACTTTTGACAGGGGTTGGTTGAAATTCAAGAATCTTCTTGGTGTTTGGATAGCATGCACTTCCATAGCCCGACAAGTATTTCTTTGTTGTGCGCCCCCAGCTTGATAGTTTCTTATTCCGGCACTTCTTGTATTTTTTTCTTTTCATTCTTAATTTCCTCAGCTTGCAAGCCATCATTATATAGGTCCAAAAATGACTTAGGATTCTTCATCTATAACCTCTCAACAAAATTAGGAGACACATTACAGACAATCATCCTAACTTGATATTTTTTAGCTAATTTATTTTTCATCAATCCTATCTTATCCATGAACCCAGTTAAGAAATATGAAAATGACTCATTTGGTTTTTGTTTAGTCAATTCCAAATCTCTAATAGATACTTCTAACTTAGTGTTATGATCATATTATTTCTAAAAAGTAGTACATAGCTCTCTCCAGCCAGTCCTAACCGACTTTTCCAGCTCATGATACTAGTCTACAATAATACCCTCTAAGGATAGTACAAATAACTTTGTAATCACAGACAATAGGCTTTAGTGGTGCTCATAGTTGTTGTGTATTGGCTCAAGTGAATCCTTGGGTCTCTAGAACCATTAAACTTTTGTAATTGTGGCATTTTGAACTTGAACCATTAAAATGGGTCTCTTCCATTTTGGACATTTTTTGATTCAGTGTTTGCATCTACTTAGCCTCAGGATCTTGGGCTAGCTCAAGTGATTCTTTCTTGGCTTTCTCTACCATATTATTTTTAACATCTTCGAATTTCATCTCCATAACAAGTACATTCCTAGCAGCATTCAAAGGTTGCCCCCAACATTGTCATTATTGGCAAGTGGAGCATCCACAATAGGTGGATTAGCAGCAGGTGTAGCTGCAGGAGGTGGCATTAGCCCAGCTAGGTTTTGTTTTAGTTCATCTTGCATTATGGCTCTCATGTCATCCATCAATGGCCCCTTAATGTCTTCCGATGTCCTATTTCCTCCATGTTGTTATTCCAACACTTCTATTTGCCAAGTTGGCATCGGTGTTGGTGGTGCTTCTAGGTGGAGCGGGTTGATAGGACTTTTCTTTAATCTACTAAAGATCTCTTTTACTGTTGTTTGCAGACTTGAAGTGGTTCTCTCTAGTCTGCCACCTCTTCATTTCTAAACACAAGATGACCCAGATGAATCTATGATGGTTGCAAAACAAGGTGTTAGTGTGATGCATGTATGCATGATGCACATGTTATGCAACAAGTAGCAAGTACCAAGTCAAAACTAGTATACAAGTAAGAAGTAACAAGTCAAGTTTACAACATACATCCTTTCGACCTTATTCCTCCCACACACGTATTCAATAGTGAATCTCTTTTCCTAGTAGTTTTGGTCTTGGCCTTAATATCAACAGGGGATATTAAGAACCGACGTGCATGCCAAATCTCTCAAAGTAATAAAAGCATAAAAACAACATTTCTAGGTATAAAAGTTTAGGCTAATCCTTATTAGCCTAAATGGGCTCTTATAGATAGAAATACCTCATCGTAACATTTAAAAGCAATTTGTTTATATCCTAAGGGAAGTTACTAAGCCACTACATGAGCTAAGTCCGGTGAAAAGGTTAAGATTCCCTTAGTAAGATGCCTTCCTTTAAGACTTGAGTTACAGGCCAAGGTTATAGGGGCGCGACATCCTTTATAAACTTGAGACAAGACTACCCCCCTTTAAAACTTGGGTCACATACACTGGTCAAATGAGCTCAATAATCTCTCTTAAACTGAGTTAAGGCTAAGAGTGATGGTTAGCCAATTGACAATCTAAGGAAGCTGATGGAATCAAGGGACTATAAACCAATGCCATCGGCTAATAGGGACATGCAAAAATGAATGCACGAATAAAATAATAATTAATAAAATAATTTTAAAGAATACTAGTAGAATCAGTATCTCTTATCCCCAGTAGAGTTGCCATTGTAGACAATAGGGTTTAGTGCACATCCAAGTATATTGCAACCGTGACACTGTTTGAGCTTAGGGCTATAAAGAACACACTACTATATCACAAAGACATAGTGTTGAGATGAGGAATTGCCACCCAGGGTAATAATTGGGAAGAATCGAAGGTAGTGGTAACTCGATTCTTTAAAAGAAAGTTAGCACCACAACTAGGAAATTTTGGATACGGAATACCGACTTCTTTCAGTCTCATGTTCATTTAGAATTACCTTATTAATTACTAAATTATCCTCTAATTACATGCAATTTCATATAAACCCTAATTGAACATCCATCTAACAACAAGGCAACTAGTCATGAAAGAACATATAAAAAATTGCATTCTTAAGGCAAAAAAGCATCCCTAAGTTAGTCTAATCTACATTGATTTTAGTTAAGTGGGCTAAGTCTACATGTTTTAATTACAGGTGAGCCTAAAAGGCTAATGGATCTAATTCCTCCTCAATTTTGATTTAAATGAGGCAAGTCTATTAATTTTAATTATAAAAGTGAGTTTAATTCTACAAATTATGAAAGGCTTTAAGTTAGTGGGCCTAGCTCTAATTAATTTTATTTAAGTGAAATGCGCCTTAAGTCTATTTATAAGGAAAAATAAATGCTTTAATGGGCTTAGCTAGTGGCTAGGTCAATTTTGTTAACTAAATATTTTGGGCCGATGTCTAAATTAACCTAATGGGCCTAAATCAATTTTAAAGTTAATTAAAGCCTAAAATCATTTTTAAAGACCAATTAATTAAGTGAGTTATTACCTAGTGTGGGCTTAGGGCCCAAAAGGAATAAAAATATACAAACAAGCCCAAACAATAAGAAAAGAAAGCGAATAATCAAATAAAAATATACATACTGTGATTTTTAACCCTAATTTAATTTACATGCAACCTAAAATTTACTACTACCATCATTGATTTTGTTAGGGCTTTACCAAATTGAACCTAATTTACTAATTTATTTTAAAGTGTAGAAAATAAGGGGTTTTCACTATTAAACCACTATCGGGGTTATTACAACCTACGTACAAAATAAATATATGCCCAAAACTAAATGTGCAATAAAATTACCATTAACAATAAAAAACACCGAAACACAAAAATCATATCCATGACATTCCATTGATTGTCGTGGATTATTTTTTTTTAGTTCAACTGTGTGCTCCTCATAAGCTCAGGATACTCCCACCATGGCCACCATAAAAACAAAATAGAAAACAAACAAAATTAGAATTTAACTCAAATAATTAAAACAAAAATAAAACTAAAACTAAAATAAAATAAAAATAAATAAAAGCATAAAGGAAAAGAATAAGGATGAAGATGCTTATGATGCTGCTTGATTCTCCTCACAGAATTTTGATTGAATCATCGTGTGAAATGAGTATGTTTGGGTGATTTTGCTTATAAGGACTAGTATTGTGCCTTTTAGTTCTAAAGAGAATGTCAAAAACTTAAAAGAAATTTTTTTTGCCTTTCTTTGCTTTTTTTCTTCTTTTTTGTGTTGTGCCTTTTTTTTTTTAGAAAACCAAGAGGAAGGAGAAGAAAGGATCCCTATATTGTGTTTTCTAGAGCTTTAATAATCAAACCCTAGAAACAAAAACTAGTTACATGACCTAGCTCCTATGATTATCAAATTGTAGGAGATAATTCATGTATTTATCAAATGATAATTTATAATTATCACTAAAAAATAGAAATGATTTATTATATTTTTTAATTATAAATTATTTTCAAAAATATTTTAACCAATAAAAAAATCAAGAAAATAATTTCAAAAATAAAAAAAATAAAAAAATTGAATCAAACACCGATTGAAATAGTGCAATTCCGACCGGAATTGTATTTTTTGATTAGAATTATGCATTTTTGATAAAAAAATGTGCAATTCCGATCAGAATTGCATATTTCCAATCGAAAATGTGTAATTCCAATCGTAACTTGGAAATATATAATTTCGATTTGGAAAAATGCCCTTTGACCCCCTTTTCAAACTTTCTTTCTAAATTGACCTTAAAAAACTTAAAAACTTTGCAATTAAGTCCTTAGAAGTTCACAGTTGAGTCTTAAGATTCAAAATTCAAAATCCAAAGACTAATTTTGAATAAATTTTCATCAATGGATCCTCATCGCATCCATAACCAATTCATCCCAAAATTAGGTGCTTACAGACACATTTTCCTTTTTGCAAATTTGGGTTTTTGAGTTTTGCATTTTGACCTTTCCTAGCATAGTCACTGGCTTGTGTGACAGAGTCCCCCATTTCCCCATTTAGACCGCTCAGAGCTGGAAGGGTTTTGCATAGTCTTTAGGAGCGACCCACGCTGCCTTATGAAGTTGACATTTGAGAGGGTTAGTCGTCACTTTTTGTTCTTGTTTTGAGGTTATGTGTTTATTTTTGACAACTTTTTTTGATTATAGATACATCTTTGATGGTGGTGGGTGCACTATCCTATGGCATTCTCATCGGCGATGGTTAAAGCCATTGAGATTACCAGCAGAAGGATGTTGTTCGTGACCCCCGTTGACTGCACTTGGTATCTTGGTGAGTGCATCATGGATTAGCATAGATGGCCTAACGCTCATCGTGTTCCTCATGCTCCCCCTTTTGACATGTTCTGGGGGAAGGATATGGTGAGTCCTACTCTGAAGGAGGCATTGGTCGGATCTGATCACTGACTGCATTGGGAGCTAGAGGGCGTCTCTTACCTATAGAGCCTTATCCCTCACCTAATTAATGGTGCTTTGAGGGGTTTCATGTAGCTCTACCCATTCCACCCCATCGACGTGTCTTCATCTTCTGCCCATCAGGCATATCTTGCTTTTATATTGTTCTTACACTTACTACTGTTTCTCCTCTGACCCTTTCTGTCTTTCTTTCTCAACATCGCTCAAAGAGATCTCTAGATAGGGGTACCGCCGAGACTTCTAGTGGTGCACAAGCTACTGATGACCCTTGGGACTGCTCAGATGATCTCAAGGCTTGTTGTATTGCCACTGCTCCCTGTGGTTAAGGTGTACAACCTTCATGGTAAGATGTTGACCCAAGTAGTCCTTGTATCTACTAAGTCTGCGGCCTTTATCCCTAAGGATACTACTCACGTGAGTTTCTACTTTTGTTGCTTCAATATTTCAAATTTGCTACTTTCTAACTATTTTTTTCGTAGGTTCCACAGAAGACAACCATGTACTAGTATCAGTGCACTTCAGGCCTGATGAGTCACTATGTCCAGTACTATTTAGAGGCTCATCTAGATTTTCTTATACTTTTACTATTTCCATGTTCAATTATGCAATAATATGCATTTGTATGTTATGGATGTGTATGTGGTAATGGATATATGTTATGATGATGCAGCTCGAACATGTGAGGATGATGCATGAGCAAGATGAGGCCATTTACCAATAGGAGGGTGCCTACTATCAGAGTGAGATCCAGAGACAGTGGACCAAACTGGAGGAGTTGAGGGTTCATGGTGCTGGACCTAGTAGGAGAGGACCTCCAAATGTTCTCACTACGATGACGACGACGATGATAATGGGGTTGAGTCTTGATTTTCGCTCCTTTTTTGTATTCTGACTGTATTGATGATGGAATTTTGGACATTCTTTAGATGTATTTGACTAATGAACTATTTATGAGGCTTCCGATGCTTTCTGATTTTTTTGTGTTCTTTCTTTATTCTTTGCTTTGCCATGTACTTGCCATGTTCTTACAACAAAATGAAAAAAAATACATTATAGAAAGATATGAACTCTAAGATGCAAATTTTGCCTTTATGTGATAAATATCGATTTAGGCATTTACTTCTCAACATATGCAATTCCAATAATCTTTGACATTTGTACTGAATGGCATTTATCATGAGCATGGTTGCACATAGAATATTTCAAAATGATAGTACCCCTATCCTTAATTAGCCTTCTCGAGTTTTCTAATTAAGTATCTCACCTCTCATTTTTCTATTTCTTTCTTCTTCTTCTCTTTTTTTCTCTTTTTCTTATTATTTTTTGTTTTATTTCTTTACGAATAGTATGACTTGAGACTATCGACATTGATACAATTGAAAAGCTCGTTCTTATCGACATCCATCAGCTTAACTGTTGCTTTTGAAAAAATAGTTTTAACTAGATAAGACCCATCCCAATTAGGTCGAAACTTCCCTTTTAGACCAGATATATTCTGATTAGCTTGCCTCAATACCTAGTCTCCAACCTTGATGTCATGTTGTTTTACCCTCTTGTTAACAGCTCTAGCAATCCTTCTTTAATACAAATAAGTGTAATAAAGTGCCTTCAATCTTTCCCTGTCTACTAGGTTCAACTGCATTAACCTTTATTCCACCCACTTCACCTCGGGTAAGTTAGCTTAGATTATCATTCTGAGGGGTTTCATTTCCACTTTGAAAGGAAGCACAACCTCTGTTCCACATGCTAATAAGAAAGGAGTTGCCCTAGTAGATTTTCTCATTGTAGTACGATACACCCAAAGAGCAAAAGGTAACTTGTTAGCCCAATCACGGTGAGTTTCAATCATCTTTGAAAGGATCTTCTTGATGTTCCTATTTGCTACTTCGACTGCTCAATTAGCATGCAGTCTATAGGGCGATGACTTGCAATGCTTCACCTTATACCTTTCAAGCACTGCCCATACTTCTCCTTGAAATGGTACCCCATTATCTGAAATTAGGTGGTGAGGAATCCCATACCTACAAAATAGATTCTTCTCTAAGAACTTGGCTACCTACTTTGCCCCCAGTTTGCTGTAAGATTCAACTTCTACCTATTTTGTGAAGTAATCAATTGCTACTAGGATGTATCTGTGTCCATTAGATGTTGTCGGATGAATCTCTCCTATGATGTCGAATCCCCAAACTAAAAATAGCTAAGGAGAGGACATGGTGTGTAGTTTCGGGTGAGGCAGATGATTAACATCCCTGTGGAGTTGGTACTTATGATATCTTTTGGTGAATTTAACACAGTCTTTGACCAACATCTTTCAGAAGAACCCTTGTCTCATTATCTTCTTGGCTAGTGCTTTACCAGTCATATGCGGACCATAAACTCCTTCATGGCCATCTGTTATTACCTTATGCATTTCATTCTCATCCAAACATTGCAATTGCATCCCATCTGAGGTTCTCTTTTACAAGACACCCTGATAAAGAGTAAACTTTATTGCTAGCTTTTTTATTACTATTTTATCCTTCTCACTTGCATTTGCTGGGTACTCACGCTCATCCAAGTACTACTAAAGGTCATGAAACTAAGGCTTCTAATCCACTCTCACTTCCATTACCCTCACATTTTTATAACATGGTTGATTAGACTTTAGCAACACCAAAGGCTTTATAGGCATAGTTATTGGTCCATCCCAAACTGATGCCAATGATGTTAAGGCATCCACCATCTGATTGTGGTTTCTCAGTAAATGAATAAATATGCATTTTCAGAAGGACTATTTTAGCTACTGTACATGTTCTAGATTCTGCTTCAAATGTGGTTCTTTTAAGTCCCATTCATCAGTAGCCTGATATAGTATTTCTACTTTTGTAACTTTCAGGGCCATCAGTGCTTCCATTCCCATCACACTTGCTTCATATTCTACTTCATTATTTGTAACCCAAAATGTTAACTTCTTGACTATAGGAATCACTTCATTCTCTAGAGTTAGTAGGATTACTCCTATTCATGCTCCAAACTGGTTCACTACTCCATCAAAGTACATACGCCATCCTTGAATCTCAATTACTATGGTAAGGTCATCTGGTAATTCAAGCTCTATCTCCTGATAATCTGAAGTAGGGTTCAGTGCCAAAAACTCAGCTACCGCTCTCCCTTTCATTGTCTTTTTTTTGTTAGATACTCAACATCAAACTCTATTAGTGGTACCAACCACTTGGCTAGCTTCCTGACCAGTAAAGGCACTTCAAACAAATGTTTCATCAGATCTAACTTTGAGACTACTTGGATTTTGTGAGACTGAAAGTAGTGCCTTAGTTTTCTCATGGCCCAAACCATTGCCAAATAGATATGCTCAACCTGGTTGTACTTCCTCTCATAAGCCAACATCTTCTTGCTTAAGTAGTAAACTGCATTTTCATCTCGTACTTCTTCTTTTTAAGCTAGCATAGCTCCTATTGCTCTCTCTTCAATTGTGAGGTACATGATTAAGGGTTTTCCTATTTCTGGGGGTCTCAAAATTGGTAGATTCATGAGATAGTCCTTGAATCTATCAAAAGTAATCTGACATCATTCATTCCAAACCACAGGTTGATCTTTCCTAAGCAACTTGAATATTAATTCACACACTTCGGTCAATCTGGATAGGAATCTGCTGATGAATTGCAATTTTCCTAAGAATCCCCAAATTTCCTTTTCAATCTTTGAATTTGGCAT
Source organism: Mallotus repandus (assembly GCA_949671775.1). NCBI lineage: Eukaryota > Viridiplantae > Streptophyta > Magnoliopsida > Malpighiales > Euphorbiaceae > Mallotus > Mallotus repandus. The sequence goes on from CATIWM010055754.1 coordinate 18,449, forward strand.
TTGTCGAATTGCTTTTGCCTTGTCCGGATCAACTTTAATTCCTCTCTAACTAAGTTTGTGTTCTAGCATCTATCCTAAACTTACACTAAATACACACCGTAAGCACCCAATTTCTAGATAATTTAAGTTTGGATGCGATAGAGGACACAATGATGAAAATGAAATTATATTTATTAGATCCGATTTATTGGTTTTGGACTAAATTATAATTTTTTAGGGACCTATTTTTAAATTTTATTTATTTATTTATTTTAATAAATTTTTTTTTTTAAAAAAAGAGAAATTCGGCCAAAAGGCCTAATTAGTTTTAAAATTTTAAAAAAAATGTGAAAAGGGCCAAATTTGGCCCGTTAACTTTGCCAAAAGAATTGTTCAAATGATCATAAGTGACCACATTGGCCACTGATGGCCACAAAGCAAATTTTTTTTGTTTTTGTTTTACCGATCGAAAATATAGATTTCTGATCACAAATCCATATTTTCGGTCAGTAAAACAATTGGGCAATTTTTTTTATGTTATTTTATTTTTATTTATATTTTTTTACTTATCATTGGTTACTATTTTTATTTTATTTGATAAATGTATTGATAAATAGTTTTTTTAGATAAATAATTAAAAATAAGTTATTTTTATCCTGGACTCTATGTAGGGTTAGAGGGTTGTATCATTATAAATAAATAATTTTCTTTCATAATGCAGGGGAGGCTCGCTAGGGTTTTATTTGTTTCTCTTCTGCTTCAGATTTTTAGCCGTAAGCCAAAACATACTCACTCGACTTGATTTTTTACATACTTTTTTCATTCCTGGCAATAATCAGATCCAAATAAATAAAAAATTACAAATAAATACAACAAAAGCCACAGGCTTTTATTAATGTTGACAATCCTTCTGAGGGGAATCAATACTGCATCATTCTCATACATCTTCTTTCTCTTTTCTTTTCATTTAATTTTATTATTTTATTTAATTTTCTTTATTTTTTATTCATTCTAACCACTTTTTAAATTTTGTTTCATATTTTTGTGGGGATGAATGCGTGATTGAATTGAGAAAACCCATGAAGATCCATTGAATGCCATGGATTAAATCCCTATGGAATTTTACATAGTCTTTTTATTTTTTATTATTTTTTTATTTTGTGTTGTTTTTGTATTTATTTTGTTTTATG